>JABUQX010024637.1:0-2500 GCA_015478945.1 Trachelipus rathkii | reverse complement strand
ATTTAGGATATATGTTGGATGATAAGGGAACGGATGCTGCAGAGTGTTGTAGGAAAGTTGTGAAAGGCAGGAAGGTGGCTGGTGCAATTAAATCGTTGGTGGATGTAAAGAGACTAATTAGCGTGCGCTAGGGTCTTACATGAGGGTATGTTGTTACCTGTGTTAATGTATAGTAATGAGACTATGGTCTGGAATAAGAGGTATAGATCTAAAGTACAAAATGTTCAGATGGGCAACCGTAGGAGCGTGTTAGGTTGTGAGGAGAATTAATAAAATGAGAAATGAACGTATTAGAGAGTTGTGTAGTGTGAAGAAAGGGATAAATGAGAATAAATGAAAGTACGTTGAGATGGTTTGGTCATGTGTAAAGGATGGATGATAGTCGGTTGGTTAAGTGGATGTATAGTGGTGAGTGTGCTGTAAATCGACTGGCTGCGAGACCGAAAAAAAGTGGATTGATTTAGTAAAGAAATGCCTGGAGGGAAGAAATGTGAATTTCGCAGAGGCGAGAAAAAGGTGCCTAATAGTAGTTAATGGCGGGGTTTTGTGAGGGAGCATGGTTGTGGCCCACTTCCAAGGGATGAACCCTTTATTGATGAGATACCATAGTGAGGGTCCGTCGCGGTCCCGTGAAGCTCTAGGGTAGATTTTCTGACTGAGACGAGTTCTCACTAATAGGTATTTAGGGGGGCGGTAAGGCTGGATTTTCTTTTCGACTTCTCATATTCTTCTACTACTTTTCTGTTTCTGGTGCATCTTACGCACCTTGCCCCCAGTCTTGGGAGAGAAGGTGGATGATATATATATATATATATATATATTATATATATATTATATATATATTATATATATATATATATATATATTAAATATATATGATTATATATATATATATTATATTATATATATATATATATCTATTATATATTTTTTTTTTATTTATTTATTTATTTATTTTTTGCTGGCATGAATATATTGTTAATCATTCCTATTTTCTGATGTAAGGAAATCCCCATCTTTATGAGCTATTAAAGCGCTGCGTTACTGAAGCCGAGTAAGCGCTAGTGTTTAAAACTCATATAGACGGAACATTGTATTACTCTATCTATTTAACTGTAGTTTGCGCGGGGACAGAAACGCCGCTTTTTAAGGACTCTTATAGAAGTGGCCTAATGAAACTATATTTTTTTATACTTCAGGTCTTGGTAAAGATGGTGTTTGTTTGTAAGGCTTTTTGAGGGGGGATAATTGAGGGGTATGTGTAAGGCTTTTTTGAGGGGAGAGGAATGAGTTTAGAGCAACCAGAACTTCAATTGTTTTTATACGAAGATTTTTTTAATTGAAATTTATTAAAGGATTTCTCTTCCACTTATGGTAAAAAGGTTTTTTTTTTTTTTTACAAGGTTTTAAATTATTCGGTAGAGTGTTGTTAATAGGTGTTATTTATTTGTTGAGAATGTAAATGTACATTATTCATGCATATATATATGTAAATAAAAGATGAAATTTTTTTTAATTTTATTTTTAAAAATAATTTCCGAATTCGAGTGTATTCTTGATTGATTATTATAATGGTATATTTTTTTTAGTTGTATATTCAATTTAATTCAGAACTTAAGATAAAACGTTGCACTCTCTCTCTCTCTCTCTCTCTCTCTCTCCTCTCTCTATCTCTCTCTCTCTCCTTCGATTCTCTCTCTCTCTCTCTCTCTCTCTCTCTCTCTCTCTTTCTTTCTTTCTTTCTCTTCTCTCTCTCTCTCTCTTCTCTCTCTTCTTCTTTCTCCATCTCTCTCTCTCTCATCTCTTCTCTCTTCTCTCATCTCTCCTCTGCTCTCGTCTCTCCTCTTTTCTCTCTCTCTCTCTCTCTCTCTTTCTTTCTCTCTTTCTCTCTCTCTCTTTCTTTTTCTTTCTTTCTTTCTCTCCTCTCTCTTTCTTTTCTTCTTTTTTTTTTTTTTTTTTTTGTTGTTGTTTTTTTTGTTTTATTTTTTTGTTTTTTTTCTTTCTTTCTTATCCTTTTTTTTGTTTCTTTCTCATGTTTCTTCTTCCTTTCTTTCCTTTCTTTCTTTTCTTTCTTTCTTGTTATCTTGGTCTTTTTTTTTTACTTTCTTTCTTTTCTTTCTTTTTTTCTTATCTTTCTTTCCTCTTCCTCTCTTCTCTCTTTCTCATTTTTCTTTTCTTTTACTCCTTTTTTTCCTTTTCTTTTTTCTTTTAATCCATTTCTATTTTTTTTTTTTTTTTCATAGCTTGTCCATTTTTTTCCTTTCTTCTCCTTTCCTCTTTCTTTCTTTCTTTCTTTCTTTTCTTCCTTTTTCTTTCCTTTCTTTTCGTTCTTTTCTTTTTTTTCTTTACTTTCTACCTTTTTCCGTTTTTTCTTTCTTTCTCTTCTTTCTTTCTTTCTTCCTTTCTTTTCCTTTCTCTTTTCTTTCTTCTTCTTTTTTCTTTCTTCCCCTCTTTTCTTCTCCTTTTTCCTTTTCTTGTTTTCTTTTTTTTTTATTCTTCT
>JABUQX010024636.1:0-22153 GCA_015478945.1 Trachelipus rathkii | reverse complement strand
AATATAATAAATAATGAATAATAATAAAAATAATATATATACTCTTATAATAGTAATAATAAAATAATATAATAATAATAATAAATAATAATAATTAATAATAAGAACAATGAATAGTATTATATTCTATATATATATATATTATAATATTATATATATTCATATTATTATAATTATAATTATATAATATATATAGTACATATTAATATATATAATAATTTCGATAACTTATTTCATGCATCTCAACTCTAATACTGATAAGGCATACTTATATTAGTTTACTATTCGGGGTGAATTCGAAGACTAGATTACGTTTCAAGTATATATTATATATATATATATTATTATATATTAAATATATTATATATTATTATATATATATATATATTAATACTATTATGATATATATATTATATATAATTAAGAATTTATATATATTATAATTATTTATAATATATATATATATATATATATATATATATATATATATATCATTATATCATACTATAATATAGTATACTATATATCATATATATACTATAAGGAGGAAAAATTGGAGGGATCTTTGTTAAACAGAAGCATAGCATTGTCCATTAGAAGTATGTTGCAAACTGTAAGAGGCTAATTTGCCGGTTCAGCATATTCCCTTTAAATCATCCTGGTGAGCCCTAAACTTCGTATACCGTAATTTATTATTTAAATCAAACTATCCCCCTTTTCTATTTTCCCCAGAAAGACACGCCTACAAATGAGGTTGGCATTCGGCGGGAAAGTGCCCCTGATACATGGTTCGACCCAAGTTAACTCAGAGACGGAGTCTTTTAGACACCACTTCCTACCTGTGAGAAGATGGATAAAATCCGACCTCCTGTTAACAGGTGCATTGCAGAAATAGGAATTCTTTGAAAAAGTTTCTATTTGTTAAATTTATGTGTGTGTTATCATAATTTCTAACGACCTTTTTGTAGAATTACCTCATTTACTAAATTGCTCAAATCCATATCTGTCCATTGTCCGTATCACTATTGTTGATTTGTTAGGTATATACAGAAAAATACTCTTAATTGAACCCCCCGTGAATTTTTTGTGCAAAAGATCATATATTCATTTATTGATGGTTATTGAAAGTGTATTCAAGCGTTAAGACGTTCTAAAAAAAGCCTGTGTTGTGTGCCCATAGGAGTTTTGTTATCTATTTTTAGAAACAAAAAAAACATCTAAAGTGACCTGTTGGCAGTTTGGTTAGAAAACAATTTTCAATTGTGGTTATTAATATTCAGATTGATGTTTGGTGATAGAAAAAAATCATCGTTACTTGTGGCTTTTCTCTCGCTGCATTAGTCTCTGTTATTGGGTTTTCTGGTTTTTATGTCATCGTTGATTATCTTTATATTGTGTATTCAGAAGTGACCTAAATAATAGTAGATACGTTGGTTAAAGCTGGGGTGGTGGTGGGTATAAAATATATTTAATAATAAATTATTTGAGTCCAATCATTAATAAAGTGAAGAATAAAACTTCTTAAAGAATATCACTGTGAGTGTGAATTGCTCCGTTTATTCTTATTTCCGGTTGCCAATATAGCGTTGCGTTTTCCTCTGTAATTTGAGGAATTCCAAATCAAGCTCTACAATGGAACATTGGCTTTAAACTAAAAACAGGAAAAAAAGTTGACTCTCAAAGTTCAGGAGAATAAACAACAGACCATGAGAGAGAAAAATGATAAATCAACCAAAGCAGTCCTTTCAAAAAAGAAATAAGAGAATATTTCCTAATCACTTCCAACTCAGCTCCCTCTCAACTCCTTAAGAAGGGAAGGCGGCGGGAGAGAGAGAACATCTGGGTAGCCTTAGACAACCAACCTCCAACGAAAACCAACGGCTACCACAATCCAACTATTGTTTAAAGAGTTCTTCGTGCTCTGCGTTATTTCCTTCGTACTAAAAATAACCAAATCCGCATGTAAGTAGTTTATATCACCAATTCTTATTTAGCTGACCAGCTCTTCAAACAAGCAGTTAAAAGAAATTAAAGAAAGTGGCGGCGAACATCACCTCGTCGCACCAGCCTGAAAAATCTTAGGTCACGCAACCAAAATAAGGCAAACAAAGCAGCCTTTAATCCAAAAGATCCATCCTGATCTTGGCAGTTTCGCGGAGATTCTGCATTTCATATTCCTTACTTTTCCCTAAATCAAATGCTCGCTTTCACCCTATTGCCCTTTTACATTTTATCGAACAAACCAGCACGTGTTTACCCTTATTTTACTTTTCGGTTAAGTTTCCAATCACTCAAGCAAAGCATTTTCTACATAATCTAGATCCATAGCTAATAATGATATGTATATAATATATATTGTTAATAAATCATAATAAAGAAGTATAAATATGAAAATAAAAATCAGTTAATCTAAGAACATTCAGTGTATATAGATCCGCATGTGGATGAAAGGAAAGCATAAAGTGGAAAAAAAAATTTTGTGTGCGGTTTGTCTGACCAAATGCTATTTACAGGTAAATGCGAGCTGAATGCGCGCCGTCTTGTGTGTTAAAATTCAATATACTACAATTTCGATAAAAATAAATCATTTAAATGTTACAGATATAAGGTAATATGTAAAAATAAAGCCAGAAATCGAAAATATTCAATTTAAGTCATGATTATTCTGCTAAGCTTATTTTCTTTCATATTTTATATATTCCTGTGGCATTGAAGAATCTACTCTATAGATAAAATTTTTTCAGGCATGTGTTATGTCAAGATTGTTAATAGCCAAAATGTAGATAAAAATTAAAGATATAGTTGGAGATGCATTAATCGTATCAAAAAGCTGTTTTGTAAGCGAAGAATGCGTTAGGGAGGTATGCTTATTACGCAAGCAAATAATATTTTTTTTTTTAATGGCCTTAAAACTTTATGGAAGATACTTATATTTAGTAATCATTCAATTAACATTCTAAAGTTAAGGTGCTAGAATACTTATACAGAAATAGACATATTTCAGATTTAAATTATTTTAAAAATGACTTTGCATGCTGGCAGAAATGTCGCAGGCAGACTTTTTTCAGAAACGGGGCAACCCCACCATTTTGAGGCTGACGAGTGATAATAAATGACGAGGTGGGGCTATGTGGTGAAGGGAAGCCAAAGAATATACGTTGGCTGGATATAATAGCCATAAATTAAATTTTTAATAAAATTTTAATATTCAAAAAAAAAAAAAAAGAAAAAAAAAAAAGAAAAAGAGGAGGAAAGAAGAAGAGAGAAGAACTTATGCGGACAGTGTTCGATGAAGGCAGCTCTGATTCCGGATAAAGAGTAGCTGAATTGCCACAATGCTCAAGAATTATCAACATCTTCCTTTGGTATTTAACAAATCACAGAGAAAAAGTCAAATAATGTATTATGTTCCTGACAATAATTAGTCATCCAAAAATAAATATTATATTATATTGATAATTACGATTATTATTTAGAATTTAAAATGTCTTTCGTGAGCGGTCTGTTTTGAACAGAAGTATGTATCTCTATCTTGTATTCGCCTTAATCAAAGATTGCAGTTAGGGCAAATGAGACCTCTTTGCGTAGCGAAACCCGAGAACGCCAAGAAAATGGAATATAAAAGGGCTCCTTACAATGTTTTTAGAAAAATATACTGACTTTATAATTATCATAGAAGGGGAAAATAAAGCATTTCTTACTGAATTATCTCGTAATCAATTTACATATAAAAGATATTCCATTTATTTTAGAGAAAATTACATTGTATAATTTGGTATGTTCATCAGATGTAGAAGATTATGATTAAAAATTTATTTAAATAACATTAATGTCTTTTGGCAACTATCAAGTTAGAACGAGACTTGCTATAACTATATAAATGTTCCTATAAAAGCTAGCACGATCATCGCCATATTATTCGCGTATAAGAAAGCAATCGCACATCTGAGTCGAATAATACTAGCTTGGGAGTCAACTGCAATGACGTTGACTTATTTTATAACTCAAATTGTAGTATAGTGGTTGGTTAGTTGTAGAGGCGCTGATTCTTTTCGTAATTTATTCAAACATCTTAACTCAGTCTCGTAGACCATAAAATCTTTGCTATTAATTATTAAAAATTGTCGATCGCATGAAAAAAATATTAAAAAGTAGGTTCACATTTAAATAAGAAAAAAAAGACAAAAATAAAGAAAAGGATTTCAACCTGCATTATAGGCAAATATCTCGGTCTCATTTACGAGAACCATCACATCTCGTTACTAATCTATCCAGAAAACAAAAAACCAATCATATCTGCATTTTTCATACGCTTTGTCACCAGAAAGCGTTCACTTACGAATGGGCCAACACAACAACAGTGCTCGTACTCCCACTATACGAGACACAGGTTGGGTGGTTGCTCTCATCAAACGTACTGGCCAATTACATGCTCGCCAGCTTCCAAGACGCGGTCTTCGAAATGGCGGCAATCAAACAGAAATGATACATAGTATAACGATGGGAAGAAGCACGGCTAGAATTATCCTTTTGAAGACATTTACTGTTCATGAACACAGAAAACATGATAAGACTTGCAGATAAGTGAGATATGGATTTCTATAACATGATCATATTTAGAAATATCGCAAGGTTTAAGAAAATCCTCTTATCGAGAGTACTGGTTCCTTGGCAAGTCAAATCACACGTGGTAGACAAATTAGTAATTCATTCTTCCCACCTAAAAAAATTTTAGCTAATTTTGGCCGGAAAGAGGAAAAAAGCCGAAGTACGACTGAAAAAGGGTTAGAACATGAATTCGAACAAAAAAGTTCGAAAGAAAAGTATATTCCGCAACAGAGGCATTTACCTTGCTGGTAGATCGATGTAACAGTTGTGCGTTTTACCGAGTTTCATTTTTATATGATGTGTTTCTTTCATCCCATTGTTTTCTACTTAGTGCTTCTTGATTACTTTATCTCATTTACATCACTATTTACTCCCTTAATAGTTAGACTATATAATTCATCCGAAAAGGGGGCTAGTGGAAGAGGAATGTCTTAGGAGTAGTAAATATATAGCTAGTAACAGTAAAAATCAAGGTACTAGTTCACACCTTTAGATTATATTATATATACTTATTCTGTGAAGATCCGACTCAATTATCCATTTTGCTAACTTCTGAGAGATTATTTTTCTATACCTCTCCTGCTAAGAGTCGAGGAATTCTCTCCCTAACGGTAACAATTGAGCACCCCCAGTGATCATCCTTTTTAATTTACGACCCCAGTGAATGCACCACTGAGCAACATTTGCTTCATGAACGCAACTTAGAGGTTACTGAAAGGATGAAAGAGGCTATCATATTTTGTCCCGCTTCGGTCTCGATAGCCTTCAAGATCAGCAATTGTTTGTAATCTCTTGGTTTTTGTTTTAAGTAGATGGCAGCACCAATTATACTTTGAAGAAATCTATACCGTATTTATTAAGGATAACTTTTATTAATTGATCATAAGAACTTCTTCGAATTTTATAGTGGAGGGCGTAGTTCCCTGTTTTCTTTTCTCCGAGATATCTATCACGACAGGAAAAGAAGGTAAGATATTGTAGTGCTTCTGCATCCTCATTAACAAAAAGTACGACGATTTGTTGCTCAGATAGTTGGCGGGTGAGTAGAGTGATTTGGGCACCTTATCACTGTGAAACTATTTTGGTCGATGACCTAACGCCAGTTAACTCGAGACCTGAGTTTACTCCTTTTTTGTATTGACATTAACTCGCCCACCGAATCCCTTAATCTAAAATGAGATTGTATAGTGAAAACTGAAATACACTTGCTCACGAACCATAAAATCGCATTCTGAGGCTGACGCGTCGCGCGCTTCGGCTTTTGATTAGGATTTCCTCACTTCCACCCATTTACACATTTTCAAATTTCCTCATTTTCACCGACCTACACATTTTCAAATTCCTTCTGCGCGTCGTTTTTAAAATGAATATCCATCTTTGAAACGTGTTATCATACTACGTAAAAAATATTTTGATGAACTAAAACACTGCATTAATTAACTTAGAATATTGACAGTAAAATAGAAGTTTAGAATATTCACACATATTGGTTGATTGCATAAACAATTGTTCTTAATGAGTATAAATTATACGTGTCGCTCGGCACATTTGCATTCCATTTATTATACTTATTAAAATGTTATTTTTATGTCTTACGAAATCGCAACTAATCTTCTGATCACTGAGTAGCCTGTTTTTTTATACACTATATGATATATATTAATGCGATTGCAAGAGTAAGACCAGCAGTTAACATAAATGATAATGAGGAAATACCTCTTTTAAATTTGGAATCACTCCACCCCCTGATATCATAGATTTGAATATGCCCTGATAGACATTTTAAGTAAAGCTTCCAATTAATCACATTTTTAGTAATTATGATTACTTGAAGTAGATTATAACATCAATAAGGTAAGTGAACAATTACTTTTTTATATCCTCCTAATGTATTAAACACTTAACCTAGATTAAGTTTTATAAGTTAACATAATGAATTTGGTGACCACCAACTATATTGATGACTCGTATATATAAACATAACTCCTTATTCTTTATCTCATGAAAAAATTACAAAAAAGTGAAAAACTTATAATAATAAAATAGTTAAAAATCTTAAGTGAATCAAACAAATGAAGCTGAAAAATGTAGCCATTCTCATAAAGGCGTAACAATTAAGATGGTGATCTACATTTTACTAAAAACTTGACAGAAATACAGCAGGCTTAGATTACTCAGACCTATAAGATGGATGCTATATATAATCAAAAAAATTTCACTGTATTTGAAGCCATACCCTTGAGAACAAGGTAAATTTAAAAAAAAAAAAAAATATTCTCTAAAACTTTTCAATAATATATATATATATATATATATATATATATATATATATTATATATATATATATATATATATATATATATATATATATTATATATATATATTAGTCATAGTATATATATCATATATTATTATTTATATATATAATAATAAGTATAATATATTATATAATTTTAACTAAATAATATATATATATATATTATATATTATATATAATATTTAATTATATCTATATATATACATATATAGTATATATATTATAGCCATATAATATATAATATATATATATATAATAATATATATAATATTTCACATTTTTTTTTTCCCTCTCCCAGGAAGGATTTTCATCCTGTCAGTCGCGCGAGGGTCTTCCTCCAGACATCTCTCTCTCCTGGAAACTCCTCTCTCTTTCAACCATCTCATGGTCTGTAGCTGGCATCTTTTTAGAGATATCCTCCACGATGTCAGTCCATCTTTCTTGCTTTTGGTCTACCTCCTCGGTCTCTCCCCTCCGGTGTCACATCTCCCATCTTCTATTTTCCGTGAGTTTCTATCAAAGGCTGCTCCTTTCCAGATGTTCCCCACCCATCTCAGTCTTCCACATCCATCTTCGGTCATAATTCTTCTTCACTCCTAACAGTTTCTCTGGTTACTTTGTTCCTTATTCTGTCTCTTCTGCTTTTTCCAGTAATTGCTCTCAGAGCCCTCATTTCTGCAGCTTGTATTAGTCCACGTTTCAGCTCCATACAGCAGCGTCGGAGTCAATATACTTTTGAAGATTACCTTTTTAACCTCCATTCCAACATTTCTGTCCTTCTCAATGGTACAGTGCTTTCATCAGCTTGATCCATATTATTTCCATCTTCTAGTAATTCTCCTCCCATCTCCTCCCTGTTAAACACTCACCTAAATATGGCTGGAAATCCAACCCGCCTTAACCTCCTTTCCCCACCATCATCCTCATCTTTCAAATCATTTCGCTTCGCGTTACATTAATATCTCTGTCTTAATGCTACATTTCTTCCATCCCTTGCCTCATCATTCCTCGCACCAACTCACTCAACCTCCGTACTTTCCTCCTCCTTCACTACAACATGCTTCAGGATCATCCGCATGATGCATTATATCTTCATCAAATTCCTAAATGTCTCTTCACCTTCCTTTACCCGTCTAAATATAATAATACACTTACCTGTTTAAACTCCGGTTCTTATTCAAACCATATATTTGTTTTCCACACCTCTGTCTCTGATGTTCAACTAATTTTTCGTACATACTCATATTGCTTTCCTCTTCAGTCTACCATCTCACTCCATAACTTTTCTTCCATGAGTCTCCATAGTCTCTCCTTGGTATACACGACATCAAAGCCTTTTGCAGATCAATCAACGCGAAACTAAAAACTCTGCTGTCATGCCTAACATCTTCTCCAATAACCATCCTTATGTGAAAAGAAGATGCGTTCTCTTCCTCCTCTATACCGTGCTGTTTCCTCCCCCAGTCTCGGCTCTACAATCATTCTCCAACTCTCTCTCCAATATTCTTTCATAGATTTTTGCCAGGTGATCCATCAATGAAATTCCTCTGTAGTTGTCTCACAGTTACTTGGATCTCCTTTAACCTTTGTATACTTAGGTTATGGATGTTGCTTTCGCCGCCAGATCCATGTAAGCGAAGAAGCAGCTGTTGGCCACCAACCAAGATGGTAAACAAGGGTTAAATAAACTCTCTCCTTCTAATTCCTCTCCTCCTCGATCAGTCCAACTCTACTGCGCCTACGCATATCTTCTCCTGGCAACTTTTGCAGACCTTTGTCCAGCTTATGTTAAGAATAGCCACCTCATTTGATGTTCCATTGTGATCTCCCTCACTTATATACCACTCTCTCATACTACGCCCTGTCCGAGATAGACCCCTTAATTCTGTGCTTGATGCACGGGTCTTGTGTTTATGAACAAGTGCCATCAATGAGTGTTGTTCTGATCACCTTTTATTCTTCTTCCGTTTCACCAAGTATCTCTCCATTTCTATCCTTATGTTTCTGATATTATTCTTCGGTTTTCTATAAGTGCTTCGCCATCCCTTAACCAGCTTTTTCTTCCGCATTTAACATCTCTTCATTATTCTGTGCTACCTTTTTCCCGTTTCCTCTTCTTTCGCCCTCCTTCTTGTCTTTCTGCTTCATTTCCGTTGCTTAGTTAGACTAATCTCTCGCTTCTCCTGTTCTTCTCTTCAACCATTTTCTCATTTTCTCCAATTTTCTTTCTGATGTGCATCTTTCATGTCGTATCCAAATATTGGTTTGGTAGTGTCTTTTCTAGATTCTCCGTACCGGTGGATGCACACCTTATACCAAGGCGTTTCCTCTGACACACTTTTTATTACTCTTGTCAAGGGAACGCGCGGTCGCGCAATACGAGTGGGGCGGCGGGACTTCGAACGAGTGGGTCGAGGAGGGGAGGGGGATGGAGATGGGCATGATAGATGGTGATGGGTGAGAGGGGTGTTCTCTCTCCTTTGTTCACCAGCCTTTCTACTTTGATCACTGTTCTGCTCTTTTTTGTTCCTTAACAGTTCTTTCACTCTCTCTTAATTCTGTTACCGACAATCTATGATCAGCAGTCCAGCGACACTGCTGGGATCAACTTTTAATTTCTTCTTCTCTTAATCTGATACGTATCAACTATAAGTCTATTTATCGATTTTTGATCAAAATTGCGTGGGTTGTTTGGTTCCACCTATATCGTATAGATGTGTGCGACTCCAAGATATAATATCATATAAGATATATAAAATATATATATATATATATATATATATATATATAATATATATATATATTAGTAATATATATATAATAATATATATAATATTAATAAGTGTATGTACCGATAGTAAAATCGCATCGGTATCGGTAGTATAGCCATTTTTCTGGGGTATCGTATCGGTTAATATGGCCGATGCTTGGCCGATACTTTTTGGGTGAAGAATTAATTATGAGAAACTTTTAGATTCACATAATTAATCTAGTTTCGATAATATATATATTATTATATATATTAATATATTATATTTATATATATATTATTATATAATAAATATATATATTATATATTAATATATATATATATATAATATAAATTTAAATATATTATATATTTATATATTATATATATATATATATATATATATATTATAATATATTATATATATAGTATATATATATATTATTATATATTATATATATATATATATATATTATTATTTATATATATATATTTATTATATTATATTATTTACATTATATTATCACCACTCACGGGCTTAGCCCTATTCAAGGAAGGGGTTGTTACACGTTCAGAAGTACTCAACTAACGCAAATTACGAGATGAGCACAGACGCAGGCTTTGCAAAGTGAGGGAGAATTAAATTCTGCAGGAAACACAGAAGATGGAGAAAATTCCACAGAACGAGGTGGCCGGAAAGAAGGAGCAAATGGCGCGAACTAACCTGGGGTTACCAATATCCACACAAAAACTCATGCGCAGCACACAGGCACCTTGTGCTACGCCGGCATAATAAAAGGTGAAGGTATCCGAGTGACAAGTTCCTCGGCACGCTGCGCTGCGGTATCCTATAAAAAGAGATAGGGCACCAACAATCGCCGCCGCAAAGATAGAGGGTAAGTGAAGTGGAAAGTACGGAACAGTTTTAAGTCTTTTGGCCTTTGACTCGGGACGGCTGCATAAAGTCTGGTGAAACCAGAGGCCCCCCCAGATATGAGAGCAGTAACTCCAACAAGGGCGGAGTGAGGCCTTGTAATATGTCTGGAGTACCTGAAGAGAGAAAAAAAGTCCTCTGCAGTCTAAACAACTCCCAGTTTCTTTGAGGCGCCCTAGCACACGTCTGTGATGTGAGGTTTCCAAGACTTTTTTTTGTTTATGTTAAAGGCCAAGGATGTTTATATTGTCAACAGGAGAGACGAGAGAACCGTCGAAAGAGATAGGAAAGTTGGAGGGTCTTGAGAGAGGAGTTTTGTAGAAGTTTAGTTTTTAAAAGAATAATAATCATTCAAGTTGAGAAAACACCCCACCCGGAATTTCTATCCCAGATCAGCGGAGAGATAGAATCGGAAAGAATTAAAGATCAGAGGCAATTCTAAGAAGTAAAAGAGGGGAGCAGAATTGAATATGAGTTGAAGAATGAAGGGTCGAGTCATCGGCATACGATGGATAGAGTTAAGATGTGCAGGTGAGAAGAATTCATTAATGAAAAGTAAGATAAACAGTAGGAGATAAGACAGAAACCCTGAGAAAACACAATTTGGACAGACAAGCGAAGATGAAGGAAGTGCCCCCGTCAACAACAGACGATATTGAGCAATTTGAGAGAAACTACGAACTATATAGTATATATATATATATATATAATATATATATATATATATATTATATATTAATATGAATATTATATATATATATATGTATATAATATATATATCATATATATATATATATATATATTTATATATCTATATTATATAATATATTATATATATAAAATATAAATATAATATATTATATATTATTATATATATATATATATTTATATATAGTAGTCTAGGTTTTTTTTTTTTCCTCGACTTCTTTTAACTTAGATTTTTAGCGTTTCTCCAACAGGTTTTAGTGTAACATTTACCTATTTGGATAGCCTTTATTATAATTTATACAGATAAGCTTCCACTTTTTAGTTATCAATAGTATTTTTTTCTTTTTTTTGTACGCAATTTCGTGAGTGTGTGGGGTGTGAGTTTTTTTTAACTTTCTTAAATTATTCAATATTTTAGATATTTTAAGTTAAAAACAACTTTAGGCTTAAAATTTCAGGTTTAATTTAGGTTTTTAGCGTACAAATACATTTTCCTCATTTCCCCTTTGGTTTTTGTCTGTTTTGGTTTCTGTTCCCCTTTTCTGTTATGATTGTGTGCTGTGTTGTATGATAGCAAAGATTTCACAGACGCGGCTTTTCTAATTGATCTTTACCAACCCATTCAGTGGCTTGTCATTTAACTCTGCATCCGTGGAATACCACTTTCTAACTCTAACCTAATTTTTGTTCTTTCTGAGACCCAGATGGCTAAGAATTATTCCTCTAACTCGTTTAATATATCAACTATAATTTGGCAGTATTTTGTCTGCCTGAAGGGGTGGCATATGTCCTTCATTGGTAAGGTCCGCTCTCCTCCCTACCCCAAAAAAAATAATTAGTTTTGTTCATTTCACGCAAAATATCGCAAAACACCAACAGTAGTGATATGTTATGAAGGCATTGTGGAATGACTGCATTTGAGAAGGTGTTTTAGAAATTATTCTCATGTATTCTCATATTGTATTAGAAGAGGCATTTAGGAAGCCAGTCTCCAATCCTCGAGATTACAATAATAATAACTTACATAGTCTGATAATATCTGCTAAAACAATACCTTCGCTTTTTCTTGTTATTTATCTTTAAATTCTCCTTTTGTCGACACTATAATTATTGTTGTAAAAGTACTTTTCAAGAAATAAAAGAAAGTCGTGGTATCAACCATAATTTTCCAACTTCTCGACGTATTTACGAGAGTTATTACATATAAATAGCTCGCGAGAGGCATCGATAGAAGTAAAAAGTTGTGTAGCAATGAAAATGGAGAATGGAGCAAGTTAACGTATTTATTTATATTCATTTTATATATATATTATAATATATATAATATATATATATATATACTATATATAACTTTAATCATATATAATATATATATATTAATATTTATATATATATTAATTAATATATATTATAATATATTATAACATATAGAAACTATTTTTGTATATATATATCAAGGCCACCCTGAGTTAAATTATAGTTGCAAAACCAAAAATATTCCATCCAGATTGCCCAGAGATTTTTTTTACTTAAATAATTTTTTTTGTAACAAGTAATATTATTATAACAAGAGATCAATAACCATTGACGACATATTATTATAATTATTAATTATTATATTATATATTTATTATTATATTATTATTATATAGTTATTCAAAAAGATTATTATAACTATACAAATTCATTAATATTATTAATGTTCTGTTGAATTGTAAAGTATATATAGATATAATTTTAGTAATATAATAATAATAATATATATAATATAATATATATATTATTAATCTCATTATATATATATTATAATATATAATTATATATAATATATATATATATAAATTATAAGTATAGTTATATGCAATAATATATATATTAGTGATAAGATTATCTATATTATATATATTTCTATTATATTTATCTATATTTAATATATATATTATCAATATAAATAAATATACACTATAATAATATATATATAATATATATATATATATACTACTCATACCTACTACTAAATATAATAAATAATAATAGTTATAGTTATAGTAAATAATATATTATTAATAAATATATATAAATATCATATATATATATATATATAATTAATAATATATATATATATACTAATAAATATATATATAACTAACTAATATAATATATTATATGAGTAGTGGGCCTACACCGTGATATTCATGGTGGAAACACCCAATATAATAATAAATAAATAAATAAATAAATATATATAAATAATAAAAAGATAATTATTAAATAAATAGTATAAAATATAAGGTATAGTATATAATATATATAATATATAATTAAAATATAGAATAATATAATAAAAAATTAGTACTATATATATATATATATATAATAATATAGATATAATATATGGCTACCCTATCATACTATATATACCTACGTGATAGATATATATATAATATATATATAGGTAGTAAGGGTATAGGAATAGAGTCGTCTCATCATGAATTATATTTATTTATTTTAAATATATGATTTTTTTTTTTATATATATACTTTGGCCAAAAATATTCTAAATATATAATATATATATATATTATATATAATATATATATATATATATATAATATTATATATATATAATTATATTTTAATTATCATATATAATATTTATATAGTTATATAATATATTATATATATAATATATTTATATATATCATCACCTCTTTTTTTTCATCTTTCTCTTCACCCATATCAGTTTATATTGTGCATATATTAATGTTTCTATCAGAATATCATTTTTTGTTTATATATAATTATTGATATGAAAGTCGAAAAGAAAACCCAGCATTACCGCCCCCTTAATACCCTCAAGTGAGAACTCGCAGCAGTCCAGAAAAATCCAACTACAGGGCTTCTATAGTTAGTGCTATTGCACACATAATATATTATTTTATTTTTATTTATTATAGATATATATATATTATATATTTATTGTAATAGGTTGTTTGGTATTTATTGATTATATATATATTATTATATTTATATATATATATATATATATATAAATTATATATATAAAGATTGTGGTGTGTGTGTATGTGTGGGTGTGTCTTGTGTGGGGTGGTTTGTGTGGTGGTTGGGTGTGTACATATGGGTGTGTGTGTCATGATCTTTCTAACTCCTCTTCCTCGACGACATTGTTAAAATGGCTTTTGAGGAAGAGCTATTAAAATTATTGTTTTTTCAATGGAGAAAAGAGATTTTGGTATTTAACTTATTGCAATAACTTTTTCACCGATTTCAAGTTATTTAAAACAAATTTAAGAACAATTTCTATTTCGGCCATCTGCCTACATTATTCCGAATCATTCCATAACCGTACTGTAATTTCATGCATAAAGAAGTTTTTTCTGCCTCTCTACAGGTAACACCAGGATGGATGAACAAGTTCTGATAAAATACAGGGCCACCGTAAAATCTAAAAAACTTGTAACTGACCACGATTTGTTACCTGCCTTATAAACTGTTAGATCAGTATTTCTAACCATCGAACATTTTCATTTCTGCATAATTCAGCACATTTGACCGATATAAATATGTTGATTTCCCACTCAATCCTTCTCTAACTATTCTGTCTACTTTGCGCTTTAATCCTCCGTTCTTGTTTCTAACAAGCTTCTTCAATCCTACCACTCCCTGTCACCAGAAAAGATACTGATATATAAGTGGGCAATTCTTCGTAATGCTTATTTTAAAATTACGCGAGCATAGATTTGTTTAAGTAAAAACACTCTAACCAGGTAGATACCCTCATATATCATTCACTTTCTGACTCATGGTCCTTATCTCTTCCAAATTTAGGCGATGTCTTTCGCTCGATTATATCCGAATAAGTCTTTTTTAGAGTGCTTAGACAACAGTTTTGATCTCCAAAATTTTTCTTTATCCCTTCGCAACATTCAAATCTTATTCCCTTTCCAGTTTTTTCTACAGTAGTGATTTACATATTTCACCGTCAAATTCTACAAATGCTCTATCTTACTGGCGTCCCTCAGGGTTCTACCCCTCCCATCCCAAACTGTTTTTTTCTAACTTTTATCAATGACCTCTGTCTCATCACTTTTATCATCAATGAATGCATGTCACACGAAGCCGGTTTGTATACGGAGGTTCAGCCCCCCCCCAGCACAGGCCGACCCCCTTGAGTGTTGGATAAATAATAAAATATTGCCTGCCCCACCATTTTGTTTATACAAGCCATATAAAAAACAGTTTGAAAAATCCACAACACATGAAACGCAGTAAAATCACCTGCTTCAAACTAATGAATATCCTTTATAGAACTAAAAAATAACAAGCCAGACAATGTTGCTTACCAAATATTTATTAATATTTATTTATGATAATTATCATTATTTTCATCTACTATCTCCATTATTATTATTCTATACATATAATTATTATATATTATTATTATTATGATTATTATTAATATATATATTATATAATTAATATTATTATATATTAAATTTATTATTATTTATTATTATTTTATTATTATTATTATCATTATTATTATTATTATTATATTATTATTATTAGTGATTATTAATTATATGATATTATATATATATATTATTACTTATTTCCGATTAGTCACTATTTCCTATGTGTAAGCGTTGTCCTTGTTTCAGAATGGGGAGGGAGAATGAGTTTTAGTAGGCAGTTAGAAAATATTAGTACATAAATAATCGAGAAAATATATGCCACATAAAACTGCCATTATACAAGCATCTATTAGCAATAGCATGTTTTAATTCGCCTCCAAAGCTTATTTGTCCTTCTTATTTACACTTCTTTCTTCATCAATGCTCGCTGGAACGCAGGTCTTTTAGCAATCCGCGGTTGGTCTTAAAAAACTTTATCATTTTCTCAAGATCTGAGAATGAGGTCATCGTCTCCAAGATTGCAAGACGACAGAGCGGCAATGTTGAGCAGGCCGAGGCAAAGCTCCTCTTGTTTTTACTGGCAAGCTGGCATAATCCCCAGCGTTCTTATTAGCCACCCAACGTTTGCTGCTTTCTTCGTAACGGATGTAGCCGTTGGTTGCATTGTTGTTTTATTCTTGTTTCTATCTTCCGCTTATGAAACAGGAACTTTGAATTAATCTGTTGATCATGTTATGCATTGACTTTATCTTAATTTAATTAATTATTTTCATTAGTGGCAAATTTCCCAATTGCACCGGATTACTTGGTAAATTTGAGACAATCTTATAATGTTTCTAATCGTGATCTTCATTCTTCCAAGTTAACTTATAACAGTAAACGCTATTTTCCATTGGTGTGCGTTGAACTCTGACAGTATATACCGCGAAGAACTCAAAGATAGATGACCCTAATATTATAATGAACATTTTACACACCGTAGTGTGTTAAATGTACTATTCATTGTTGATAGCTAAGATAGTCATGTTTATGAGTTTCCGCTGAGCTGTCAAGCTCTATACAACTGTTCATTCAAGGTCAACGCAGCTCAGCTGTTGAAAGAAACCTGAGACAGGACCAAAGCCAATCTAGACATTCAGGTTGAATGACAATGGCTATAATAAGACTTTTAATAACGCAGCCAAGGAACTTTGTTTCTATCATTCTCGATATTTATACAAAGCTTATCAATGTGAAAGTAATGAGTGCCCTTTATACCCATTACTACATATGAATGGGAATAAGAATGCCAAAAATGGCAATATAAGCAAAATAGCATTATAATAATAATATGTTACTTGAGATTAAATATTATAATAAATATACGACCAATACCTACTAAAATGCAAAAGGTCTATGCCTATTAAAGTGACACTATAAAGTAGACGACACTTGTCAAGATGGGACTATTTATGAATGTCAATATAAATAAAATGGCCCCATAAGAATAATATGACACTTAAGATTAAATATAATTATTAACCTTGTCACCCAGAGATAGATTCTCATGATGATTTTCGGCCTTGATCCTATGCGCAGGACTACCTCATATATACACTAGGCCTACTCCTAGCACTTATCGGACCTGGCGACAAATAATCCTAACCTAACCACTTAACCTAACCAAAACCTTTACCTAACCAATATCATAAACTAACTGGGTATCTAAACAATGCCGGTAACCGTAACGCTAACTCTATCTACAACCGAGCGAATACACCTACAGGCTAGACTCAATATACACCAGCACTAACACCACCTCTACCTACCACCCGCACCTAGCCTCCATCGCCGCCTTGAGCTCATCCAGGTACTGAATAAGCCTAGCTGGGGTTGGGGGAATAGATCTAGTGCGCCTAACAAAGAGAAATGCGATGGTAGAGATGACCTTGACCTGTATGGATACATATACCTATACTATGATTCCCCATACACACACTGTACACACACAACACACACTTATCCTATATACACACCCACACCACCAGGCATTCAGGCTATGGACACTTAAACAACATACATTGACTATATACACACATTCAACTATGACACTTATACACATCATAATCACTTGCACTTGCCATTTACCCATACGACAACAATATACATAACAACGTTATAACACACGCGGATCCACAACACCACACACACATACAGCACACACACACACACAACATTGAACGGGTTTGGAGAGAAGTTAGATCGAACGTACATCACCAAGACACTTACGACTCTAACAGGTATACACATTATACACACGTATAAACACACGGACCAACCCTTTTGGTCTTTACCACTGGACGCAATTTTAGTCCCACCACTTATTATTTAGGCACGTTATAACATTTTTATTAAAAATTTTTCCGCGACCTAAACTGAGACAACATTTACAGATTTCCTAATATAATTGATTTTACATACTACTTATATAACATTATTTTTACTTAAAATACTTTTACTAATAATACCTTTTTAATTTGCTAAAAGTATTGTATTTAAGGAAGAAAAAAAACCAGTAGTGCCTCGACTATAATTAAACTTTAATTTTATCAACTGATTAACGAATTTATTGAAGATTTCCATATAGACGTCAGTATCATCTATCAGATTGAGATGTTACCTAACAGCCATAGACGGGATTAGTATGCTCTATTGTTATTTACTGTTTTTACTGCATTTAATCCATGTTTTGACGTGCTTTTACTCATGGTACTGTATTTACTTATATAGGTGTTTACTGCTTGTAACTCACATTATCTTATTAATCGAGTTACAATACCTAAGCAGGGTAAATCAGTAAATCAATGATGAGGTAGTTAACTAAACGCTTAGGAGGGGAATTACGTATGGCTTTTGTTTATATGCTTTTACTGCTTTAATACATGTTTACTGCTTTAGACTCATGTTTTATGTTTAACTTATATATGTGATTTACTGCAATTATAACTCACCATATTCAGTTGACACTTAGCATACTTAAAGCAGTAAAATCCAGCTAATCAATAGAGGTGATTTACCTAACACCTAGGTGGGGATTAGTATGCTTTTTTATTATGCTTTACTGCTTTAACTTGCATGTTTTGCTGCTTTAACTTTCTGTTTTTTACTGTATTAACTTTCTGCTTTACTGCTTTAACTTTCATGTTTTACGCTTTAACTCATATATTTATTAACATTATTGTTTTTTATTTTTGATTTTAATACTTTTTATTTATTTTAGTTATTATATTTTTATTCTATATTTATTTTATTATTTTATTACTTCTTCTGTTCATTCTATTAATATTATTTTTGGATTTATACTGAGAGTGTAGAAAATTCTTTCATTGGCATTTTTTATTATTTTAAACTCTCTACACACACATCTCACACACACACACACAACACACACACACTACACTTATAACTTATGAGCACATCATTCTACATATGACACTTAAATACACACTAGATGCTATCTGTATACTATACATTACCCATATGACTATCATAATTATATCACTCTTATAACGTGTCACGCTCTCGGTCTATACACTACACACACCTTTACATTTAGTTTATATAACACAATTTTCAATTATAGAATACTCTCATACACACATTCAAGCTCATAATAGCGACGACTCTTACATTTATATACTCATAGACAACTTACATACACTTTGCATCTCCACAGCACGCATGAATGTGACTATACTTGAACTTCACTCACAAGATATTAACCTACGACTATACATCAGTAATTTTAGCTCTTGCACATTCACACACAAGTGATATTTATAGTCTTACTCACTCGTTACAATATTACACACACCGAATGAGTACTCACACTACAACAAACACACACTAACCCGATCTGCTTACACATACTTAAAACAATTAACCGTATAATAGTTTATTATTAAAAAACATTTAAATTAATAATGTTTTAATATTATTAAACACGTTACATTTATTTGTAGTCAATTACTTCATTCAGAATGATTATGAATACGTGATACAATTATTCGCTAGAAGTTTCTAAGAACTTCTAGTAATAAGTCAATCATATCTTTGAACAAAGAATTTTTATTAACTGGTTTAATACTGTGTGTTTTGTTGTGTATATGGTAAGTGTTTATAACTATCAAGTTTAAAATAACTTTTACTAAAATTTTATTGAAATTTTATTAAAACATATATTTTCTTAGGCGTGCCTTAAAGCAGATAAATCATCGGGTCCTAAAGAAAATCAAGTCAGGGTTCAGCCCCTAGCGACCCCTCTACTCAAGGCTAGCCACGCGTATATGTTTCTGTTGACTTACTGCTTTACATTCATCTTTAGCCCGTGTAATAAGTATAAAATAACAAAAATAGTTTCTTTCTTGCTTGTATAACTGTATATTTATTAAAATCATTCTAGTTTTTATTTAAAATAACAATTATGCACTTACATTTATATATTCACTCGATGTTTAACTAAAATATTCAAAGTTTTTTTTTAAATAATTCGGGGTTTTCTTTATTTATTATTATTATTATTATCTATGTACATTGACAATCCATCACGAGAAAAACAACACCCCCACTGCTTACAGATACGAAACTGACCTCTCTCTGTAAAATGATGTATGAAATAAAGATTAATCTAAATTTAGGATAATCCTTTTGTAACCCGGGGCCCGGACTTTTTTTTTAAGGGGGGGCCCTAATTCAGGTCAAATATATCTTCAAACTGACTTTTCTGTATAAAAATGAATTTCAATCCCCAACAATACAGGAAATATGTCTAAATTAGGAAAGCCTTTTTAAAAAACACAAAAATGTTGGCCTGGCCACACACACCCAAAAAAAAGAAGTAGGCCAATTAGGTCCCAGCTTTTAAAATAAAAGATAAAAGGAGAAACTGAAGTAAAAAAAAATAGAAAATAAAATAAATAAATCCTGCTGATACAAATTGGTCGTGGTAATCTATCTCTATATGACCTCGTATGTGATTGGTCGGAATTATTTTATCGTCTTTTGGAAAATTAACTTTGCTTCTTTAACTTGTATTTGAGCAGGTGTGGGATGTTTTATTATCTTTTATACCAAACTCATTTTAAAATTCATAAGTCATTTTAGCTGTTAAGCGGTGCACAAGTTATCTGATTCGTCTTAAAAGGTTTTATTTTTACTAAGTGATTTGTCTATTTATAATAAATACTTCATTTAGGAATATTATTAATTTTACTGGAATAGATAATAATAATTCACTAGTTCATAAGTAACCACCAGGGCTCAGCATGAGACCCGACCGCAAAGGCAGCCAACCCAGAAGGGCCGGTGCGTCCCGCCGCGTGCCCCCCCGCCGCGTGCGCCCGCAGCGCAATATTCCCGCGCGAATTGAAATATAGGTGGTATCAATGCTGTGGAGTTGTAAGTGTGAACGTAAGTGTCTATGTCTATGTGGGTATGTGTGAATAAGAGATATAGGTATGTGTGTATAAGTGTGAAGTGTACGTGTCTATGGTAAGTGTAAACTGCTTACAAGATGAATCATCAATATAGGTGGTATTAAAGATGATGAACCGCTAAAGATGAAGTCATCAAAGAATGAACCACCAAAGCTGAGGTTACCAAGACTAGTTATTAAAGTTTGAGGATCAAAGTGAGGGCAACAAAAGGTGATGGCATCAAAAGTTAAAGCATCAAGTTGAGCATCAAACTGAAGGCATCAAAGTTGAGGCCAGTCAAAGCTGGATGGCATCAAGTTTGAGCATCAAAATATACGAATTGGAAAAGTAGGGAGGCAATGTGTGAGAGCCTGTAAGAATGGATGTGTGTGTAGTTGTGGGTGTGTGTTTCCTCATCGCTCAAGGTGTGTGTGTGTGTATGTAAGTAAAGTCCTGGATGTGTAGTGTGTGTTATATAATCTGTGTAGAGTGTCATGGTGTGGTAATAAAAAATACCTAATAACAATAGCGATGAGTAAATAACACTAAGTATATAATAAAATAAATCGTATAAAAATATAAAGATGGAAGGATACGAGACAAGAATTATGTTACAAAAATAAGTTGGGTTTAATTTAATGTTAGAAAATGGTGGGGAAGAAGTTAGTTCAGCTTGGCAATGGTGGTTTTTGTTAAGTTATGCGCAAAGGGTGAGGAACAGAGTGGGTCCAATTTTTGATTTGGTTGTGTGTAGTGGTGAGGGTGGTGTCCGCTGTGTGTATGTTGTAGCGTGCTGTGTTTGCTAATGGGTGTGTTCTAAATTAGCATGGGAATAACAATAGGGCACATTGAAGTAAATAAACACTAAAGTATCTCATAAAATAAAAATAAAATGTCATTTAGGTAAAATCGTATACGTTATTTTAGGTGTACCAGGGTGGTGGGTGT
>JABUQX010024635.1:12500-46814 GCA_015478945.1 Trachelipus rathkii | reverse complement strand
GGTATATGACTATCTCTCTTTAGCATGCTGTGTATAGATATATCTATAATAAAAAGTAAATCGAAAGAAGTTTTTTCGTGTACCTTTAAATTAGTAATTACGCAATGAGGGAAAGATGATTTTCGAAGCTTCGAGAAAGAAAATAAAGCTGAACTAAAGTGCACAATAGTGAATAGAGCTGGCGTATGATTAAATTTTGAAAATAGGTCTTGAACTAGATAGATAAACTATTTTTTAATTCTCTGTTCATAATATTGTGCAATTATTAGTTGTCATCTGAGAGAACAAATTGATTCAAATTTTTATAACTATCATTATAATTAAGATCATTATTATTATTCTTTTATATGATTGTTTTCAGTTTGAATATTATTTTCGTTTGTTTAATATAATAAATTTATTATTTATTATTATAATATTATTATATATTAATATAATATTTATCTAATTCATTATTATTATCTATTAATCTTATAGTTTATCTAATATTATAAATCAAATCTATATTATTATTATTTTATTATTGTTAAATTTAATTTCATTTTTATATGTTTATTTTTTTATTTAATGTATTTTTATATTCAAAACTCATTATTATGATTCATTATCTACCTTTTTTTTCTTTGATATACCCATATCTCCATTATTATTATTTTATTATCTATTATAATATTATACATAATATTCGATAGGGTAAAATATTTGTAGTGTAAAATGCAGCATTTCTCAATTAATCATAATAATTATTATTACTTATTATTATTAAATTATTATAAATGGATAATAGATTCTCTTATATATTATTATTCTCATTGGGTTATCTCTCCTATGATATCATCTATTATATATTTTATTAAATTCATCATATTATTTCTAATTATATTCATATTATTAATTAATTCAAAAATAATAACCAAAATTAAAAATAATATTTCTAACCTATTTTTAAATATACTTATTAAATTACATGCTGCAAGTTTTCTTGGCCATTACTCTAAAATATATATATTATTAATCTACATCTATTCATTAATTTTATTATTAATTACTTATTTATTAATTATTATTTATTATATAATTATCTATATATTAAATATAATATAATATATATAATTATTAATATTATTTGTAATATATTATTATATTTTAATATAATAATTAATTTACTTATTATTATTATATAACTCTTAATGACATTAATATAATTAATAAATTTCCAGCATATAATAAATCTATTAATAATTTTGATATTATTTAAGCAAATATTTTTGTTAAAATAAGATATATATATTTATAAAATATTATCCAAATTGTTATATATTATTTTATCTAAATTAATTAGATAATTAAATTATTATATATAATTAACTATGAAATCTATTGATTGCTTTTCAAGCTCACCTAAAATGTATTTCATGTCTACAGAAGACATTCTTCTTAAGTACATCTATCTCTGAGAATTACAATACAAACTAATTTAGATTTAAAAAACCGTACAAGGCTTTCGCTACAGACTAAACACTCGGAACAATTATTCAAGGATAGTATTTACTTCTTTTAATATATAAAATTTAAAAAATTTTAGAATAACTATAAAATAATATATATTAAAACTAATATTAACAAAAACCATAAATAAACAAATTAATAAAATATTTAAAGAGTTAGAAAAAGTTAAACCTACGCCAATAAAAGAACCAACCTAACTGTAAAACTTAATTAAATTTTGGTTATTTTTGTTTTTTAATATATACTAGATACATATAATAAAATAAAATAATTATAATTATAAAAATATAAGATAAAATAAAATATAAAAATAAAACATATTCTTGATTTTGGCATCATGGTGTCATCAAATAAAGAAATATAAGGATATGTTTTTAAATCAACAATAAGTTTTATTATATATATATAAATAATACAAGAAAATTTCTTACTATAGACAGAATAAAAATAGCTCGTAGATACTTAGAAAAAAAAAAGAAAAAAAACAAAAAAAAATACACAAATATAAGAATTACAATAAATAAGCTGATATTGAGTTTTTTAGAAATATTATATTTATATAATTTTATATAATTATTATTATTATCTATTATATTAATTCTATTATTTTATTAATATTATGATTATTATTATTATTATTATTATATTTATTATTATATAATTACTATTATTAATTGTATTTGTGTTATTATTATTATTTATATTTTATTGATGTAAATTATTAATTCTAGGTCAAATTGGGAGTCGTTTCTATTTTTAATTCACTTGATAAATCTTATATATTACTTTTATTTCTTAGAAGAAAACCTAAGAAAAATCTTATATCATCAATACCTACTATATATATACTATAATACTACTATTATAATATACTATCATTATAATATATAAAATACTAATATGCATATCATTTAAATCCTACAATAATTGCAAATACCAGGAGTATGTAAGTACTGAGCACCTCTACCTTAGATACTTAGCTACATATAATATTACTACATAAACAACATACTATATATATTTATATATATTATAAATTTATATTTTATTTACCTAATATAATAGTATTTCAAGAATAAATCTAAATTTTATCTTATAAAAAAATAATATAATATCCTACTAATATACTGACTATACTAATATACCCTCTAACCTAATATATTTATATATATATATATATTATATATATATATATACTATATACTATATACAATATGTATCTATATTATTAATATGGGTATATATATATATTATCTTTTATATATATATTATATATATATGTTATAGTATATATATATATAGTGATATGCTTAGGTTTCTATTTATATATATATATATATTGTAGTCCTATACTATGTGTATATTATTATTATCATGATATTTTTATTATATATATATAGTCTAGTATTATTTGTTCTTATTATAATTGGTGGTCTCAGTTGAACCTATTATTGGTTTGTTCTATTTATAATTGGTATAGCGTCACTACCTCACTCAGATTGCTTGTTCTTTATATGTATATATAGGGTACGTAACCTAGTGCTTGTTTTTTATATATGGTACTATTCGGTCACAGTGAAATATCACTAAGTTACATGTATTCTCCTATTTATTGTCAGTTTTCTTTTTTATCTATAGTATGTTATAATCTACGTGAATACTATATTGTTGCTAATGTTCTTAATTGTCAAGTATCACCCCGAAAAATTGTGGATGATACTATACTAATATATTTTATATATAATATATATTATAGTATTATATATAATATTATATTATATATATAACCGATATGTATATATATAATAATATATATATATATTTATATAATTATACTATATATAATATCTATATATATATTATATATATATATTATTATATATATATATTAATATATAATATAATATATATTTTATTACAATATACTATATATATATTTATATATATATATATATACTAATATAATATAATATATAATAATAATTTTATATAAGTAGATAATACGGCACTCTGTATAATACGATGGATTTAGTTATTACTATTTCGTGATGATCTTTAAATTCGGCTTACTTTCTGATTGCTTGTATTACTTGTATATATGTGTGGGTTATCGATAACCTACCATGTACATAGTTTTTCATAATAGGGGTTATTTGACCCCTAGTGATGTTCTATATATTGAGAGTCACCTGGACCTAGCTTCTTTGTTCTTTATTTTTTCATTTATACTCTTGTTTTTTATATTGATGGTCTCGTGTGACACATCAATGATCCTGTTTTCTATATTAGGGTCCGTTACTTAGTGCTTAGTTCTTTATATTGAGTGATTAGGTGAACTCACATGATTGCTGGTTCTTTATTATTGTGGTCAGTTTAGACCAGCTGATATGTTGCTTTTAATATTGTATGTTCTTGATTCTAACAGTGGCGTCAAATTGACTCCATTGTATGTTCTTTATATGGAGGTATATTATACCCTAGTTCTATTGCTCTTATATAACATAATGTCAGGATCATACGTAATTCTCTATCAGTGCTTCTTGATCTTTTAATATTTGTGACATTTTAGCATTGATTACGTGTATACACAGTATTTAACTATGCTTTAGCATATTGACTGTATTACTTATATATATTTTGCAGTGGTGTATTGCACGATGTGACTTATCTAGGATTGCTTGTTCTTAATTGCAGTTGCTCCGATGTATCATTGGAGATGCCTTTATCATCAATGTAGATATCGAAATATATATTCCACCTGTATTAATTGAATGTTACCTATATTCTAGTAGTATAAGATTAATTATATATATAATAATATATATATATTATATATATAATTATATATATTATTATATATATATTATATATATATATATATATTATATATATATATATATATATTATTATATAATATATAAAATATATATATATTATATATTTATAATATATATATATATATATATATATAATTATATATATAATAATATATATATAGTCATATAATTTTATAAGTGTAAGGCCACTGTGTATATACCTCGATGGATATTAATTAGATATCTATTTATCTGGGTCTTTAAGATTTGGCTATCTTCTGTTGCATTGTTCTTTAATAGAAATTTTAGGGTTACGTATTATACGCCCATTACAATAATTTTTTATATTAGGGTTATTGACCCCAGTTGATGGTTCTTTATTTTGAGGTCACCTGGACCTAGCCTTATGTTTACTTTATATTTTTCATTTCTTGTTTTTTATATTGGGTCTCGTGACCCCTAATTGCCTGTTTTCTATATTGGGTCCACGTTACCAGTTGCTTGTTCTTATATGGGGTTAAAGTATGACTCCTAGTTGTTCTGGTTTCTTTATATTTGGGGTCAAGTGTACCCCAGACTGCATTGTTTCTTGTATTATATCATTGTCAGTGTTTCTTGTCATTTAACTTTGGGTCACTTATGTACCCCACTTGTATTTGAGTATCTTTATATAATGGTGTCACTCGTAACCCCAGTTGCGATATGCTACTTTTATAATAGAGTCATGATAACCCATGTTGTCTTTTATTCTATATATATATATATATAATAATATTGGGGTCACGTGAATCCCTAGATTACTTGCTTTACACTATTGACTCAGTTCTTTTTCTATTAGCTAAGTTGCCAGATATATCGAGGGTAAAGTGCTTTTGACAAAGTTGCCAGATACATTGAGGGTAATATATCATATAATATAATATTGTATAATATTATATATATATATTAAATATATATAATATATATTACTATATATATATTATATTAAGTATATTATATATATTACTATATATATATATACTATATTATATATATATAATTATTTATAAGGTGGGCACTGCTAACGATGGGATTTAGTATACTTTTTCGGTCTTATTAAAATTAGGTGTTTCTGTGCTTCGTCTGATTACTTGATTCATTGTCGGTTACGCTAACCTCCATTTAACATAATTCTTCTATTGGGTGTATATATATGACCTCCAGTGATTGGTTCTTTATTAGTAGAGGTTTCACCTGACTCCCTATATAGCTGCTTATCGTTCTCATTATATATTTTTTTCATTTTCTTGATTTTTATATTGGGGTCTCGTGACCCTAATTTGCCTGTATATTCTATATATATATTATATGACGTCACTCGGTTATATCATCCAGTTAGCCTGTTCTTTTATATTTAGTGGGTTAGGTGACTCCTCAGTTAGGCTATGGTTCATTTATTATTATGTTCAAGTGACCCAGCTGCTTGTATCTATTTAGTATATGTCAGTTTCGTTTGCTATACTTTACATTGGCGGTACACTTTGACTTCTCATTTGTTTGTTGTTTTATTTAATAAGGGCGATCACGTATCTTGACTCCATTGTGTGTTCTTTATAATGGGGTTTTATAAGTTAACCCTAGTGGCTTTTTTATTTATATTGTGATACGGTCATCAAGTGAATACCTCAATTACTATGCTTTACTATTGTCGAGTTTCTTTTCTATTACGTTTGATTAATCAGTGATACTAGTTGCATTGTTCTTAATTGCTCAGTTGCATGAATACATTGAGGTAGATATATATATATATATATATATATATATATTATATATATATTATATAATATATATATCATATATATATATATATATTATATACTAATATATATAATATATATATAATTATGTATTAATATATTATATATATAGTATACTATATATTTATAATATATTAATAATATAATATATATATATATTTTACTAAAGTGCAGGCTTATGCTAAATCGCATGGATCTTACACCGAGCGGGAAATTTCTTTAAATTAAGGCTTTCTTCTGTGCATTGTTACTTAATTGATGGGTTACAGTAACCCATTTACATTATATCTTCATTATTGGGGTTATTTAGACTCCCATATGATTTGCATGGTTCTTATATATTGTAGTTCACCCTCTAATGACCTAGCTCTTTGTTCTTATTTTCTTCATTTCCCTTAGTTTATTTTATATATGGGGTATCTCGTGTGCCTTTGCCTGTTTTCTAGTCATATATTGGTAATATGGTCTACGTTACCCCAGTTGAACTTATTATCTTGATTGGTAGTGTTAGGTGACACTTAGATTAGACTTACAGTAATACTTACTTGCAATCTGATTTATATCTGCGCTCAAGTTGACCTCACACGTAAGATGACTTTTCTTCTATCTCATCATTGTGAAGATATTCTTGAGTAGTCCTTAATCATTGTGGCGCTAACTTGACCCTCTAGTTGTTTGGTTCTTTAGTGAATAAAGGGATTAACGATAACCACTCTCTAGTGTTGCTTCATGACTTTTCTTTTAATAAATGTTGATGAGGGTTGGTTACATTTAGAGAAATCCTTTTCTTCCTTTCTTATGTGAATATAATGGCCCTCTTGAACCGCATACCCGATAGTTGTCATTAGTATTATTATTGGATTACAGATTTCCTTATTTCTTTCGTATGTTATTTCATCGTGACACTAGTTGCATATGTTCCTTATATGCAGTTGATCTGCTTTTTTGAAAGAAACTATTTAGGAGATTGTTGAGAGTGGCTTGCTGTATAATTAGCAGACCAAAATGTCAAGATGGAAACCTATGGGTAGAATATTTGTTTCGGTTAGTAAATGATGAATTGGTGTGGAGAGAAGGCAGCCTATTATTATTCTAAGAGACTTATTTTGTAAGATTTCTAGTATTTGTATACTGGACTGTGATATTGTTAGTGCCTAGGCTGGCGATGCTGTTTATTTAAGTGATTCTTATTTTCATAATTGAGGTATAGTAATTTAATAAATAAGTATAAGCTGTTAGGCTGCTAAGGCATAATCGATGGAGGTTTTAGTACTTTTTCGCCGAGGTCTATTTAAATATATAATTCTACTAGTTGCTATGTTCTTATGATATTTGGTTATAGCGTTTAACACTTTATACATTACTCTCTTTCATATTGATGGTTATTTGACCCAGTTTATGGTGTCTTAACGATATTGAAGGTCAGCTGACCCTAGCGTCTATTTTCGTGTGATAATTTATTCGAGCTGTTTCTTGTTCCCTTTCGTAATCTGATGGGCGTCTCCTTGTGCCTAATTGCCTGTTGTTACTCTATTGTGGATTAGTTCTCTACAGTGTGATCTCACCGTTTTGCTTAGCTAGTCTTTTACTATTGGGGTGTTAGTTGTCAGCAACTCGACGCGATGTTAGGCTGTGCGTTCTTGTCATTGGGTCATGTTAGACTCCTCTACTTGGCTTTAAAACTCTATCTAATTCTTTATAGTTGTGACAGATTTCTTGTTTTAACAGTTGGCGAGTCACTTGAGCCTGTGTTTGTTCATTGATATATATGGCGCTTACGATAACCCATATGTTGCAACAATTGCTATCGTATATATAATGGTTCTACGTTACCGCTCTCACTGCTTGCTTTTTCTTATATATTGGGGCATGTATACACGTATGAATTTGGCGAAGTTATATCTTTGACTTTGTATCATATATGACAGTGATTGTAGCTTGTTACTTTCTTTAGCGTAGAATAAATTTCTGAGCATTCATTGCTTATGCTCCAACATCAGCTATGGCTTGTATTACTCGACTGATTAATGCTCTAGTTGCAGATACACTTGGTTGTAAGATATTATTATTTTTCATATATAATGCATGTAATCGACTCACGTATTTTGCTAAGAGCAATGAGCGAATGCGTTAATACGATATATTATATATACTATAATTATATATAATATATATATATATATATATAGATATATATATATAATTTATATATATATTATATATATCTAATATATATAGATATATATTAATATAGTATATATTAATATTATATAATTAATTTAATAATAATTAATTATATATATATATTATATAAATATTATATATATAATATATATATATATATATATTATATAATTTATACATATTTTTTTTTATTTAAATAATATAATAAGTTGATGTCGCGAAAGCGGTCCCAACTTTGTCTGGAATAGGCTAAACCTCGTGTATTTTGTGCTGGATACTTTCAGTAAGCATTATATAAAACTGTAATTTATCGGTGAGTCTTTATTTTATAAATATTATGGCTTTTACTGTTAGCTGTTTCTGATATTAGGGGTTACGTAAACCCCATTTACATATATTCTTACATAATATTAGGGTAGTTATTTGACCCAGTTGATTGGTTCATTTAATATTTGTAGGTCACCTGACCCTACGCTCTTTGTTACCTTTATTTTTTTGCATTTTCTTGTTTTGTTATAATATTGGGGTCTCATATACTATCGATGTCACCTATAGATATGTTACTGTTTTCTATATTAGGGGTCACTCGTATACCCTAAGTTTGCTATGTTCTTGTATATATGGGGTAGGTGTAACCCTAGTCTGCTGGTTTTAGTAATTAGGTAGTCAAGTGACCCCTACTGATTGTTCTTATATATTATATTGTCTTCATTCTTTCTTTACCTAACATTGGGGTCACATGACCCCATTGTTTGTTCTTTATATATGGTACGGTCAACGTAACCCAGTATTGTCATATGTTGTGCTTTATAATTGGGCCGGTCACGTAACCCTAGTAGCTTTTTTTCTTTATTTATATATGGGTCACGTGAAATTTTGGACCCTAAATATTTCATGATTGTCAGTTTCTATTTTCTTTACGTTTGTTATCTCACGTGACTACATAGTTGTCATTGTTCTTAATGCAGTTAGCCTAGAGAATTACATTGGGCTTAAACTATATACTATTATATTATATTATATAATATACTATTATAATCATATATATATTAATATATATTATATATATATATATATATATATATCATATATATATATATATATATATATTATATATATATTAATATTATATATTATATATATAAATTATATTACTTATATTATATAATATAATTATTATTTATATATTATTATACTATATGTATATACTTATATATACTATAGTATTAATATATATATATATATAGTAATATATATATATTAATATATATATATATATTATATAATACTATTAATAATATATTATATATATATATACTATATATATATATATCAATTTTTATAATAGTGTATGGCACTGCCTAACTCGATGGATTTCGTACTTTTCGGGTCTTTAAATTCGGCTTCTTCTTCTGTTGCTTGTTTTTGATATTGGGGTTACGTAACCCATTTACATATTCTTCATATTGGTGTTATTTTGAGACCACTCAGTTTATGATGGTTCTTTATATTGAGGTCACCTAACCCTAGCTCTTTTACGCATGTGTCCTCTCTCCATCATTTTCTTGATTTTTAACTTGCGTTCTGATCTCTATGACCGTATTATGTGTCTGTTCACTATTTTCGTTACTATGACTATAGGGCTCTCACGAATATACCTTAGATCTGACATTGTTCATTTATTATTGTAGAGTTAGTTGACCTCTCCTCTCAGTGTTGTTGGTTACTATGTGTATTAATGGAGTCATAATGGGACCTCTCTAGTTACTGCTATTGCTTCTCTTCATAAATATCTAGTAAGTTATTCATGGAATATTCACTATATTGAGAGATTCAATCTGACCCATTGTTTGTTCTTAATATGGTGGTCACGATTTATCTCTTTATGTGCTTAGCTGGTCTCAAGGTCTATCTCATTTCCTACCTAACATGGTTGTGGTCACGTAACTCCAGTCTGCTTTTTCTTAATAGGTTGGCGCGGTCCTCATGTAACCGAGTTACTATGCTTCTTACTATATTGACAGTGTGTCATTTTTCTCTTACGTTGTTCATCTACGCTCAGCTACTAGTTGTGCTGCCTCTAATCGACAAGTTGAGCAGCTAAATTGGCTCAGAATGGGATATATGGGGACGTACCTTTACTTCTTTTTACTAGTAAGTTACTAGGTTTGTACGGTATTTAATGTATGCGATAAAGTGTTCAATTAAAATAGAGTTTACTATAATATATAACTGTCATCGTCTAAAGTATCTAACTCCATCCTTAATACTACTCTATATCTACTGTCATTTTAATATTATGTGGCTCGTGCTAACTCGATTGATTTAAGTATCTTTTCTGTGTGAGTGTAAACTCTAGATTAATATATAATAGCTTTTTTCCTAAGTGATTAGTTCTATAGAGATTATTTAGTTCGGTTACTAGATAACCGCCTAATTTACTAGTCATTATTCAATATGTGTGTTTATTTGACTCCAACTTCAGGTTCAATGTATCGTAATATATCTATATATATATAATATAATCACTATATATAATATATACCTGTTGATGGTCTATTTATATTGAGTCACCTGGACCTATAGTACAATGTACTATACGTCTTCTCATCTCTTACTCAGTTTCTGTCCTCGCTCTTTTTGGATTAAGCCTGAGTCGTAATGACAGAGACCCTATATGAGACCTTACTCGTGGACCCTAATTTGCTGTTTTCTATATTATTGGAGTCTACCGTATATATACCCCCTAAGTATGCTTTGTTATTTATATATTGGGGTTCATGGTGCCCCAGTTGCTGCGTTTTTATATTGTGGTCAAGTCGACCTCAGCTGCGTGTTATTTAATTATTGTCAGCTCCTAGAGCTTCTTAACGTCACTCGGTGGCGTCAGTCTCTGACCTCCTATTATCGGTGCTTTGATTCTTCTATAATAGGTGGTCATAGAATAAACCCCCAGTTGTTACTCTGCTCTTTATATAATAGGGTCAGTACCCAGTTGCTTTTTCTTTCATATCATTGTGCAGGTTCTATAGAAGAGTCTCTACTAGAATACTGCTTGCTGGTAAACGAGTCGAAAGGTTCATAATATATATATCAGCGTGTAATAACCTCGACCACTAGGTCCTTGCTCCTAGTTTCACATAAGTAATTGCACAGATTGGCCACGATATACATTGTAGGAGATAAATTATATATATCATATATATATTATATATTATATTATATATATATATTATATTATATATATATATATATAATATATTATAACTATATATAATATATATATAATATAATATATATATATATTATATATATTATATTACTATATATAACTATATAATACTATATATATAAATATATATATATAATATATATATATATAATTTTATTAGTAAGTGGGACATTGTAACTGAGGATTTGTACTTTTTCAGGGTCTCTTTAAATTATGCTTTTTCTGTGCTCTAATATCAGATATTGGAGGATGACTCAACTCTGAGCCTAACTTTTTACAGCTAGTTTTACAAGTAATACGAATTGATGTGAGTAATTTGTACCCAGTATAAGATGGTATCTATCTGTTGATTTGAGCAGAGATTCAACTGCTGTACACCATAACTACGTTTTGGTCGTTATTTTTATCACTTTATACTAATTTTTAGTAATCATGAATATGGAGCGAAGGATCTCTCAGTAGGTGACACCCTAAGTCAGTTGCCATAAGATATTATGTCTAAATATTATTAATATCGGTTCCGTCACTACACCGCTAGATTAGCACCCGATTATCTTATATTATTGGGCGTTAGTATTCGGGTGAGACCTCGCAATGAAATGCGTATTCTCTATAAAAAATTACGGTCTAATTGCACAGCAGCATTGTTGCTTGTAATAATGTTCTCAAGATTTTATACATAATAAAAAATTAAATCAGCGCATAAAAGCTAGCCATGAAACCCTGCTCACTGATACCTATAAGAATACTCAAAAGTGTATTCTTAACATTGGGGTCATACTTGACCTCCATGTTTGTCTTTATAAATGGGGTCACCGTAACCCCCTCAGTTGACTTAAGTTCTATCATATAATTGGGCCGTCGAAGAAGCTAAGGAGCGGCTAGTGTGATATAGTGCATATGTGCGTTAAACGCTATATTGGTAGGTTCAACGTAGAACCCAGTTACTTTGCTTTATTTACATATTGTCAGTTTTTCTATTTTCTTTTACGTTGTTATCACGTGACATCTAGTTATATTTGCTATTGTTACTTATATATGTCAGTTGCCTAGAATACATGGGATGAATATTATTAATATATATATAAACATATATATATATATAATATAATCATATATAATATAATTATATATTATTAATATATATTTAATTATATATAGAATATATATATTATATATTTTATATATTTATATAAATAATACTATATATATTATATATAGTATATAATCTATATATATATATAATATATTTATATAATATATATATCATATTTATATATATATATAATATTTTTTCATTATTATTTTATATTATATATAATTTTTTAGTTTATATTTTTTATATTATTATCTTTTATAATTTATAATTATTTTTTTTTTTTTTGTTTTTATTTTTTTTTTTTTTTTAATTTTATAATTATGTTGAGCGCTTTTGGGGGAGTGATTAGTGTCGTATTATAGGCATAATGCCGATATAATAATATACTATATAGTAATATTACGGAATAAACAACAAATTTATACAACTTTTATTAATTAAATAACCCGATATTATAGATATGGTACTCGACGCCTATATATAATAATACATATTGATGGTAAGTATTATATATATATTTAAAGTCAAAAGTGTTGGCTTAGAGAAGACTGATGATATTTTAATAGTATTACTTGTTTCGTGGATCTTTAATAATATAAGATATGTGTCTGTTCATATGTTCTTCGTTACATATTAATGCTATGTTGCGTGTAAGAGTATTATCGACCCCTCATTATTATTTACCTATATGATTGAGTAGTCTCTTGGTTATTTGACCCCAGTATAGATGGTTCAGTAAGTATGATTGGAGGTATACAGTAAGAACGGCATAGATCTGATTAACAGTGGTATTATTTTCGAGGCTTGTTTTTTATATTGAGGGTATCGTAGTACAGAGCCTAATTGTGATAGTGTTGATATGTGCCGTATATGGGAGTATCATGTATACGCCCCAGTGCTGTTCTATATTAATAGTTGGTTTATAGGTGATCCTCAGTGCATGGTATCTCTTATCCATAATAGGGAATCAAGTATCCCCGCGTGTCTATAGTTCTTGGTGATATTTCGCTAATGCTCCTCGTTTTTTATTAATTGCATAAAGCTGAAACTTTAGGCAAATCCATTGCCTATCGTTACTGTATATTAATGGGGATAATTCGAAATAATAGTAATACCACAGTTGCTTGCTCTTTATTAAAAATGGGTCACGTATAGTTATCTGCCCAGATTGGCTGTTTTTAGTATAATAATTGGAAGGTCACGTAGACCATGTTTATTTTGCGGTTTTTTGCGTTCTATTGATAGTTTTTTTTATACTTTACTTTTGTTATTATCTGGTTCGAATGAGTTGTTTTTGTTTCTGTCATTGCAGTGCCTTCATACTATTACTTCGAGGTGCAGAAAGGATTATTTAATCAATATACATTAGTAGAGAGTAATATTTAATGTAGTATATCTTTATATATTTCAATAGACTTATGTATTGCTCTTATATAATATTTTCTATGTAATGTCAAAAGAATAATTTAATATATATAATAAATAAACGATTTATAATTATATTATATAATTAATATTCTTCTATATGATCGAGTTCTCACACATCTTAATTTTTCTAAAAATTTCTATCAAAATTTTTTATTAAGTGTTATTTTCTTTCTAAATCTACTAAGTTATAATTTACTATTTCGATAGTACGGTCTCTTTAAATATAGGCTTACTTCTGTTGCTTGTTCTTGATTTTGGGGTTATGTTAAAACTATTTATAAATATTTATTTATATATAGAGTTATTTAGACCCTCATGTAATGATGGTTCTTCTCTCACACTCCTTCCATACTCTTTGTTCTTTTAAACTCTCACTATTTTGTCACACTCTCCCTCTCTTTTCATTCTCGTTTCTTTCTCTCTCTCTATCTCTCTCTCTTCTCTCACACTCTCTTATTTCTCTCTCCATCTTCTCTTTCTTCTCTCACTATTCTTTTTATCTCTTCCTTCTTTTCTCATTCTCTTTATTTTCTCTCTTCTCTTAAAATATTTCTTTTTTCCTTTCATCTCTCACGCTCTCTCTTCATTCCCTCTCCTCTATTATGTCTTTTCTATCTTCTCTCACAGTCTTTATTCTCTCTTTTCTCACACACTCTTTTCATTCTCTCTTTTTTTTCTTTCTTACATCACACTCTATTCTCTCTATCAATACTCACACATCTCTCTCTCTCATTCTTTCAGTCTACTCTTTCTTCTTTCACATTAATGAAAAGGAAACTATAACGTACTGCAACTTTGATGGAAGTGAGTTAAAAATTAAAAAGGATCATGGTATGTTTAATTTTTTAATTAATTGTACCAGCGCTAAGACCTATTTGTATAACCGCTATTCTGAGCAACGCCATGAATAAGAGTGGGGATGTTTATTTATGAACAAATTTGAAGAATTGTTATTGAGCAAGGAAAATGGGAAAGCGAAAATGTGAACTATATATATATATATATATATATATATATTATTATATCTATAAATAATTATATATATATATATATATATATTTATATATATATATACTATAATATATATATATATATATATATATATATATATATATATATATTGAAGGAGGTAAGTGAGTTGTCTTGAGACCACCTTCAATAGAAGAAAATTAGATGTTGAAGAGAGTGACCGTTGTCACGATAAAGTGGTGTTTCTTCCCGGAGGCTGCTTAGGATCTTCAGTGGTGCTAGCTGCCTCCTGCACCAGAACGCCACAGACTCCCAAGTGACAATTGCCGCGAGTTCCACACTCCGAAACCTGAAGGACGTCGGGTCGAGTTAGCTGTTGTAGAGAGCTAGGTGTGCACACATAAAGGTCACCGAGAGGCTTCGACCACTCTATACTCTTACGTGCAGTTGGCCCGCACCTGCAGCAGAAGTTTGAGAAGTACGGTACAGGCTGTACGAGGATGCCAGAACAGAAGTAGCGACCCCAACAAGAAACTTGATTTTGATGGTGGTTCGGTTGACCGAATGGACTGTCGTGGAATTGACCAGTGTAAGGGGCTTGATTAAGCAGTTGATTATGGTAACCGTCGTTGAACGATTGTGGCAAAACAAACTCTTCAGGAAGAAGCACTTTGAGCGAGTGTCAACCATCACAGATGTCTACCACGTAGTGAACAACTTGTGAGAGCAGATGGGCTTTACGGTTGCTTGGTGTTCTTGTGCCACCTCCAGTGGCACGTGGTCCACTCCGGGGTACTATCCAATTTGAACGATGTTATGGAGGTCTGGGAATAACACACCTTCAAATAGAAGAATATTAGATTTGAAGAGAGTGAGCGTTGTCACGATAAAGTGGCGTTTCTTCCCCGAAACTGCTTAGGATTCGTCAGTGGTTGCTAGCAGCCTTCCTGCACACAGACGCCATAATATTATATTATAATATATATATATTCTATATTATATAATATTATTATATTATATATATATGAATATAGTTATATATATATATTATATATATATATATATAATATCATATCCATACTATACATATAATATATATACTATAATATATAATATAATCTATCCCCAACAATCTGGAATGTTGATACAGCTATATATATATATATATAGTATATAAGTATATATTTTAATATATATATATATATAATATATTAAATCTATATATATATAAAATATATATTAAATAATTGAATATAAATAAAATATGTTATTTTAAATATATATATATATATATATATATAACTTATATATATATATATTATATATATATATTATATATTATATATAGTATATATATGATATATATATATATATATAATATTATAATATATATAATATATATATATATATATATATTACTCATATAAATAAAATTCATTTTGTTTAAATTTCATAAAAAAATTATTATAAAATATATATATATATATATATATATATATATATATATATATATATATATATATATATATATATATATATATATTATATAAATATATATATATATATATATATATATATTATTGCCAAACTTACCAAAGCCCTCGCATGATATTTCGAAAAACTACGATATGTACAAGAAAACTAATAACATATTTGGAATCAGCGTATGAAATTTGTATGAAAAAAACTTACCTTTAATATATGGATTTTAACTGAAATGAGCAAAACATTAGGTTAGGTTAGGTTAGGTTCATCAACTTCAACAACTTTATTTAAACCACTAGTGACGCTCGCGCATTGTTAACAAAAATATATATTATTTTTAATACCGTACTATATTTAAGACGCACTTTGCTTAAAAACGAATTTCTTGGTATTGCACAATATTCTTTTCTACAATTGTTTCTATTACATCTATAAACATATGTTATTCTTTTTTCATATAATTTACACTTAGCTTTACATTTGACGCATTTCTTTTTAACTTAGAATTAAATTAAATTAATATTTAAAAATGCTATTAACTCATATTTATTTGAACATAAATTAAACAAGTCATCCAACAACATTCTTACAATTAAAACTGACTCACCGAGACTCACTTTATATTCGATAAAATTTGACGCCGTAAAGTTATCGTACACTTTAAAACGTATACTTTATATTTTTTTATTTATAACTTATTTTAATTAAAATAACGTTTTTCTTTAATAAAATTTTGAAGCCAAGTAAGAAAATATCTATCCGAGTTTTGTGCATTTATTTATAAATTGTGTTTGCGTGAAACATAATTGTTGAGTTTCACAAGAAACATCCTTGGTTCTAAAAGAAAGAACTGAGATTGGATGATTATACTGGAGATTGGAAAGAAAAGGATTTACAAACCATAAATGTAGAAATGAAGTCCAATCTTTGAATCTGCTGAAGATTTTGTTGGAATGTTTTGAGAGAGGAGAGAGAGATGGACGGCGTTTGATTCAATCATGGTGGCGGAGGTTTCAAGATCAAAAAGAAAATTACGATTTGGATTTTAAAAAATGTAAAATTTTTAAACATTTAAATTTATTTTCATTTTGTATTCTGCGCGTTAGGAGATGTTCACAAAATTTTTTTGAAATCCATATTCTTTGCTATCTTTTGTGATAATTAACTACAGATACTAATATTTTAAAGTAAAGTAATTTTAAAAATACTAATTGCCAGCAGAACGTGGAGCTGCGTTTTCCCAAGTCTATCGTCGCAGTCCATACATTGGTCGAGTCATATGTAAGTAAATTTTCTAATTTCTCTTCCACTGGTTTAGAAGGGGCTTGGAAACCCCTTCTATCACATTATCTTTCCGCGCAATGGTAATGATATATCGTTTAATCTTACTAATAGCTAAACAGTGGATTTGCGTGATAATGATAAATACATAATAATGTTAATTTGATAATTTTTAATATGGTGAATATGAGAAATAATATAATATTAGTGACAATTATATAATAATAAGACATTAGAATAGTAATAACAGTGATCTACTGCTGATAATGCTAATTCTAAATACAGAACTAGTAAATATCGTTAATAGAAATTATTCAATATGCAATTAGGTTTCAAAATTAAAATAGCTGATATTACTATGAAGTTGCTTAACAATAGTTACTACTGTTAACTTACTACAGTGATTAGTGATAGTAGTAGAGATAGTTACTCTCTCCTTCAGTAGATAGTATTAAATAAAGTAGTGATACTTCTATACTTGTATATATATATGTTGTGTATGTTTTTATTATTATTATTGGTTATCTATATGTATTTATGTATGTATAGTATTTATATATTTTATATTATATAATATATTATATATATATATATATATATATAATATATAATATATATATATATATATATATATATATTTATATTATATATTATATATATATTATATTATATATATATATTATGTGTGTGTGGTGGTGTTATTATATGTATTCTATATTGATTATATGTGTATATATCATACTAGTATTCTTTTTTTTTTTAAATATATTTATTTAGCATAAAAACTCCGCCCGAATAGCTCAGTGTTCAGGATGCACTCGTCAACAAAGCGAGTATAGGTCCCAGGTTCGCAATCATGGTTCGGGTGTGTTTTGTGATGATATGTGTAGCTATCTCTCCTTGGGCATGGCTCGTCCTGCTTCGGACGTTAAATGAGTACACCTCCTCCACTGGCATTAGGGCTCTCAAATAGCACCGTGGTGGATATTATTGGTTGTCTCTATCTCGCTAAAAAAAAAAGAAAAATAAAATAAATAAAAATTTATTATATATATTATTAATAAATACATAAAATTTTAAAGTTTATATATGACATATATAAATATAGTATAGTATAATATATATATATATATATATAATTATATATAATTAATATATATACTATATTAATATATATATATACTATATATATTATTTACCTAATATATGTATTGTATGTGGTTTGATAAAACGTCAACATCGGATCATTTATGAGACGTGAGAAACCTCCTTCACTTTGGGTTAAGGGCATGCGAACATCTTACAGTAATATCAATTTTTTTTTCTTTCCAATTGAATAGCTGTAGAAATATCCGGGTAAATATATCTCACAGACTAAACACCACTCTTATAGTCATACGGAACCAAGGTGTTGAAATTAAATATTTCAGGTTATAATACATACATAACTCATAATAATGTATATAATAATAATCAATATAATAATAATGAATAATAATAAATAATAATATTTAAGTGAATAATAAGTGAATAATAATAATAATATAATAATAAAATAATAAATAATAATAAAAAAAAATTAAAATTAATAATTATTAGCCTATAGGCCAGACATCCGAAGCCAAACATGCATGTACTAAAATAACTTAAATCAGTACAGAGAAATAAATACATTTTTTGGATTTCAGCAAGAGCAAATTTCATCGAGAAACTTAAAAAAAATTTAATTTTCAGTTCTAGTTATTATTAGTAACACCTAAAATACTTAGCATCATCTTAGGTCTGTCAGCCGTTCTCTTTCAGTAACCCTCTAATCTATTTCTTCTCTCTCTCAGTAGTACCATGAGAGCAAGAGTTACCAAATTAATGTTTTTTAATTAATCATTTAGAGAAAATTCGCTTAATTTTTTTTTATTCCTTCTCTTAGTGGGAGGTTCGAGTTTCCGTTACTCGGTTGTTTGCTGTATCTAAAGTAACTCAACCGACCTCTGTTCATCTTTGTGGTTTACCCTTGTGTGGTATCTTTTAGTTAAAAAAATCCGTACAATTTTGGCATACTTTGACGCTCCCTCGGAGCGCCAGAGCTCCTTCGTTCTTCTCAAAAAAAACGATCATATCATACAGGTTTTTCATATGCTAATGTTGTAATTTTAATTTCTTCAAAAGCGTTATTTTTCTTTTTCTTTCTTTTTTTTTTATATTTTCATCATATAAAAAATGTCTCCTGATTAATAAATATTTATTTTATTTTCTGTAGCTGTTATAGTTTTAGTTACATGCATGTTGCTTTCAGGAGGCTGACCATATATATAATTAATAATACTAATAATAAGAATAATATATATATATTATATATATATATATATATACATAATATTATATATATTATATTATTATAATAGATTATATATATATTATTTATTATTACTATATATTATAGTAATAAAGTATTTATATATATATATATATATATATTATATACATTATTTATGCAAATTTTCTAACATTTTATGTTTACTGGATAGTAAGATATATATATATAATATATATATATACTATATTATATATATATGATATATATATACTTCGTACTTAATATAATATACTAGAATATAATTGGTTGTAAGTATATTATAAAAAGATATAATAATTAAAGTTACTAAACTACAGGGATTATCTGGATCGAAAAAAAACTGTTATCCTGACCCTCCTAAAATACCCGCGGCTTGACCGACGCAAAAACCCACCCAACTCTTTTTACCCGCCTCTGGACTGTGTTTTTGACCTCCTGACCTTTCTACTGACCTTGACCTTTTTTGACCTTTACTCTTTTTTTGCATGACATTTTTTAACCGCGTAATATTCTGCATAAAATGCCTAACCAATCGTCAGTAATAAGTTAACAATCTTTTGGCAACTGCCATATTTGCTTTTGCAACAACCTAATTTTTTTCTCTTGGCAACCCAATTTTATTTGGCAACCCTAACTCTTTCGGCAACCCTAATAGTGTTTTGCAACCCTTCGAAGACAGGCGTATCGTCCAAACGGTGCGTAGCAACACGTATGTTACGTCTCCCGTGAATTTTGCGACCAACTTGCTGGTTTAGGCTATTCCATGGGTCATTTTTTGCCCACGTGGTAATATGGCCACCTTAGGAATGTTCCTTAGTACCACTTTTATTATGTTCTTCTTTTTTACCTTGTGTTCTTCGCACCTAGATATACTCTCGGCCTTTGTTCTGCCCCATATTGCACATATTACCATGGGTCAAATTTGGCCATCTGGTTAAATTTGTGTTCTCTCCTACCTTTAAGTGCTCTCATCTCCCTTTTTATTTGATATTGTCTACTAACTTGTGTGTATCTTTTGATTTCCTTTGATATTTCTCGTGCAATCACATTCTACAACGCGCAGTAACAGAACGCAAACAACACAGACACTACTAGCACACAGCACACACACACAACACACAGACACACACACCACACACACACAGCACAACACACACACACACACATGATTGACTTACACTCACACACAGATACTGTACAATCTCTATAAAGATTTACTTATGGACATCACAATCAGACAGATTTACTTACACTCACGCAGATTACTTACACTCACACAGATTTACTTACACTCACACAGATTACTTACCACTATACACATTCACTATGAACACTTCATACACCCATTCACATGACACTACATACCCATATGACTTACATTATAAACACTGTTATATACACACACGTAATCTACAACACACTACCAACCCTTTTGTATGTTCTATCACTAGGTGAACATTTTTGGCCTCAGCTTTGATGCCTCAATTTTGATGCCCCAACTTTAGTGATAGCGCACTCAACTTTAATCTCCTCCAGACTTGTTGAGTGTCTCATCATTTGTTGTGGCTATCTTGTTGTACGTCATCTTTTATTCGGTCTCATCTTTGGATGACTCAGATTTCATTTGATTCACGTTTCAATACTCTTGTATGGTTTCCCACTAATAATTTAGAGTATTCTAGTGATGTTTCTTATTAGTGTTCATGAGTATTCTACGAGTATTAGATGAGTGCAACTAGTCGTGAGTTATGCAGATATAAGTGTCATTAAAATTGGCTTTAGTTTAGTAAGTCCTAAATGCACGATAGCTGCTAGAGGATGTGCCAATGATATTTATGTGCCAGTCGTCTAACGATCTGTAATTAATTCAGTGCCAAATGCACAAATGCGATATTTTTTAAGAGAAATTTCTACTTTATCTGCACCGTAGCCTTCTAAATGTGGTCATGAATGCCATTAGTTCAGTGCTTATTTTAAGTGCCGCTGTGATCCTCAAAAACTCTCTAAGGTAAGCACTTTTTTCTCATAGACTCCATTTATTTCTAGAACCAGACCATCCCCATGGAGACTCCGCACCATAGCATACATATATGCCATGTAATGTGTGCTTTACCTTTTATCTCTATTTGGTCAATAAGGTATGCGGAATCGTTGGTTTGTTATAATTACAATTTGACTTGCGTCCTAGCTGAGTCGAAGTTAGTATTTTTTATACACATTATAGCACTACAGAACTATACATCTAAAGAGTTAGTTACACATTTCTCCTGAGAGACAGAGAACTTGACTACGCTTAAAACGTTTCAGATCGCTCTCGACGTGTCCGTGTACGAGTTTCAGTCGTGCCCGCAAAGTACCAGTCACGCGTTGCGGCCTCAAGCAGGTATTATGTCTAATATATTTTACTCGCGCTCTCAACGCCGCCGCGTGTGTCTTTTTTTTTATGTGAAGGGTCCGTCAGACGCAACGTTATTACCGGGGCGTAAACTTTGGAAATTGATGCAGAGACAAATATAGTGAACAAAAAATATTGATGATCAATGTAATATTATATCAAAAAAAATTGATTTAATCCATTTTGATAACTATTGAAGTCAGTCATTTTATACATACAATTGTACGAAATTTTATTAAAAACATATTCATATCTGTATAACATACCTATACAAAGCAGGTAAATCATATAAAAATAATAGAGAAGAAGGTGTTTACCTAACATCACACTCGGTGTTTAATTGTATGCTCATATATGTAATATATGGATCATTTTACTAAGCTATTAAATCAACGCATGTCTACACTGCATTGTAAGACTCTTGCTATAGCATAGTGTATTGCTTCTAAACTCTCTGTTTTACTGTATTCCAAACTATTTAATATTAGAATGTAATAACATATTATCACGATACCATATAATCTCTCAGAAACAATAACCTCAGTAAACATACAATATAGTATGGTAATACACATTAAAGCACCAGGAGGGTATTCGTGTAATGCTTTTGTTTTAATTTAGACTATTAATCTTATTCTCACATTAGGTTAAACATTCAAATCTGCTTTATCTAGATCAATAGATATATGCACTTCTCTGACTCTTACTCTCTCCTCTCTCTCTCGTGGCTTCTTAAAACTCTCTGTTATATCTTACTGCCTTTTGAGACTCAAATAATTTGTGAATAGTTTACATTACATACTAATTCAAAATCAGCCCAAAATTACAGATACATTGTCAAGTCAAGACAGAGTTTATTGTTTTGGTACACATTACATCACGGAGAAAAATGGATTGATGCTTTTGTTATAATCCGACTAGGCTTTAACTTGCGTTTAATCATCACTGCATTTACCGACGTTTTGAACCTAGAAATCGCCTCTCTATCTAACTCACGTTGTACTGCTACATAGACTTTTACTTGACCTATTGACATCACTGTCACTTATACATCGTTTATATGATCTATTTTGACTTTCTGTTTTTATATCTCAGCTTAAAGTAGGTAACTGAACTTAACAGTTTAACTGATTAATTACTTATATTTTTTATTATATGTTTTTAATTAATATATAAACTATATATATATTTTATTTATTTATTAATTTTCTTGTTATCAAATATTTAAATTGTCTAAATACTTCTTTTGTATATTTATTTGCTATATTTAATATCTTTATACAATTTTTAATAGCTTTTCTGGCCAACAATCACAACAAGGAATCATCACATCCATACGGGGACCCAGTTGGACTATATAATAAAACATTTTATTCTCTCTTATGATATATTTTTGAGAACGTTCATTATATTTTATTTTTGTCTTAAAACCTTTTCTTTTTAGCTTTTTGATATTATGACATAGTGTTACCATAGCATTTTACCTTATTAATCTTACGATATTTTCAAATTAATTCACTTAACGAGTATGGATGTGGAGAAATTAACGGTGTCGAAGTCCGGCTACCATGTTCTTGTGTAGCTGGGGCCTACTATGACCACAGTATTCACACTGTAGGTAAACACATCACTGTTCTATTATTATACCTCATAGATATAAAGAGGGAAACTGAGTATGACCTTTTTTCTGATTACTAACTCCACCTGTTACTTTAGGATAGTTCTAAATTGGTGGCTGTAGATTTATGAATGTTTATCAGGAAAAAGGTGTTATAAGGGCATATCATAGATTAGTTGATTTTGTCAATTTCATGAAGGCATATACGATATTAGAATCGTGTGGACACTAGTATACCTGATAAATATGGTCGATTGCTATAGAATGTATGTTGCTTCTATTAGCTGATAGATAATTTAATCGTCTTACAATTTTTTCTGTATCTGGATTTGTGTATGAATATGTCTAGACATGTCGCGTTCTAGACTCTCATGCTCTTATTGTGCTACATACCACTCATAGGATATATCTCTCTCGGTCTTTTTCTATAACTCTCCAGAAATTTTCATCATACTAGAGTTGCAAGATATGCTGAGAATTCAGATTGTCTAGTTATTTCACACACACTTGAATAGTTTTACTCTGTTCGTTTGTTGTGGACAGTAGTATAGAAGCTACTCTGGAGATGTACAATAGATGATTAACTAATGTTGTTTTACTCAGTCAACTCGATCTATATTGCTGTGTCCTGTTCTATAGGAAATAGAAGACGCAGTTACTTATATCATGTATACTATAGTAGGTCTACTCGTCTCTGTACTCCATCTCCTACTTTGGTCAATATGATATGGTGTCCGAGACTTCACCCTGTGAACTTCAACTAGCACATGTAGTTTTGGTATGCTTTCTGCAACGTTGACTTTAACTATTTTTCGCTCCCTGCATAGTAAAGTCATCTAGATTTACAGATCGTGTTCTTTTCTTATGTATTGGGCTTTCTTTAGCTTTATTCTAGATGCAAGCCCTTAATCTTGCCTCTCCATCCTTTGCTGAATAATGTTATCGTGTGCACTCTAGCTCAATACACATATTTTTCTGTGTTAGCCAATACTATTAGATAAAAATTTTATCTAACCATTCTCTGAAACCTCATCTCGTGATAAACACTGCTTTTTAGTACTACCATAGTTTTGTTGAGATGCTCACATGCAGCACAATAGTTATTATGTCAGTTGCTGTTTATGTTAGATCCATGTCTATGGATTATATTTTTTATTTTTTGTTATTAAAGCGAAATTTTTCTTTTAAAAGTACATAACTTGAGAGGAAGCCTATAATGAACCAACGTCTAAGATATAAAGAAACTATACATTAAAAAACTCTGCCCATATCTATGATACATATAAAAATCTAAATAAATAAAATAAGAAGTTTCTATACAGCCGAGGAGGTATGATAGGTATATCCTACCATTACTCTTCTCAGTATATAGGCTCAACTAGTATATAATACATTTATAAGGGTAGTTTAGTACTACCTATGTGATAGAAGTTGCTGTATCCATTAGTAATGAGTTATGAGTAAAATGAAGCTATTAATTAATACTAGGGCATTACTAGGTTATCTGTGATATTCAGTATCTCAGATATCATAGCTATTCTACATACATCATATTATATGCCTAGATTATTTCTGCTCGCACCTCTTTCTTCATGCGCATTCATCATTATGCCACAGATGTCACAGGTTTCATCATCGGGTCAACCCCAGGTGCTGATTACGCAAGTCATCGGAAAGAACATAATCGCAGTTATGACCAGTAGATACAACATTGACCATTTACACCAGTCTAAACGAAAAAGACAGTCTCCGAGCGCACTTAACCGGCAACCTCCTCTTGTACCATTATATAGGATGTAGCTAAGTCGAAGATCAGATTAGCTTTTAACTAGCACGCCCTAATACCTCCCAATAGAAACATATGAGACCTCGCGTAGATCAGTGGAGCACCTCCATCTATAAGGTATTGATCGTCAATATAGCTAAGGATTACAGTCCACATAAGAAGTGTACAGGATATTAAATTTCAGCACATTAACAATCGTCGAGAGGTAGAGAGCCATCAACTCCATGCCTCCTCATTCTAATGATGCCCATAACACACCGACACATTTGCGTACTCCTATCTTAGAGCTCTTTATATCTAAGCAGCTCCTGCACTCTATGTTCATCAACTACAGTCTATCACCACGTTTCTACTTCTTCAGGTTCGATTCTGTAGGTATCACCTTGCACTCTAATGTAAGTCACTTTCATCTCCTTGGTACGTGACCCAGACCTGAATACGATAAGTTCACACTTATTAACAACAACTTTACTACCTACCTTTAATCGCGGGTAAGAGCATCTCTCTAGCCTCATTAGACAAGTGCCGGACATAAATTTCATTCATCCAGGTGTTACCATCGCATGACTCTAAACCATCTCAACATACTAAATCTATTTTATATAGTAAGTAACTCATCATTTACCCCACTTCTCTTGACACTAGCACACTCTCTAATCAACGGGTCATTCGATCGATACTTTAATGATGTATGTTAATAATCTATCGACTCTAGCAATGCCGCTCACTAGTATATGTCTCAGTGGACTCTTGTAATAGCACTAATTCGTCTTCGACTCTGTAACTGGTGACGATATAAGAGCTCTCTGTAATTACAGGTATGAGCCAATGAGATTCATCAACAACGTACTTCACAGTACAATAACATATTAATATATCATACCCATGACCCATCTGTACATTGAACCTCTATGAACGACTACTCAACGATATAGCTCCCTATAGACACAGATTTGGTTCACTCCAAATCGCATTTAATTATGCCCACACAGAGGCATGCACTCTCCATATGCACTGATTTCCACAGATCACCTTTTCCTTACTACAGTCATCTGTGCTTAATCTGCCCAGTCTTAGATCACTTACTTTCTATCACACGATCAGCTCTTACACCAGACGATAAGAATAATGAGTATATAAAACCTCACTGTGTACATCTATCGCTTCATCTCTAGGACTGTACTCAAAAATTCAGTACATTATATGCTCAATATATACTCATATCATACTTATCATGTAGTACTTGTATTCATTCGCATCTCGTGCCACAACCATTTAACCTATATACTAACATATATACTGTGTTATACTCTTTTTTCATAACCACTTCTCTAATACCCTTTTAATCACAACCACTTTTCTGTCACAAATCTATCTACATTACCTCTTGTACTAAACTCTTCTTCAGAATGTCGTCCCATCAACTCAAAACCAATATAATTACATTCTACTGATCATATTATAATTATAGTAAGCACCTTCTCTACACTACTCTATCTACATATCTATACCATCTATTCTAATCACCTATCTTCCTGCATCCCCACCTTCGATATATATTCTATTTCATAACTCACCATACCATTAATACACATATGATAATAACCAAGGAGACATAACACAACCTTGAACTACACTTTCAGCTATTATATCCTTATAACCATATCATAACATATTGGTATACTCACCATTTATTTCTTACACACGCTCACTAATCTATCTAATATACATATCTTTTGATTCCAATATCTAAGTATATTTATCACTACCACCATACACATTAATTAAGCACTGATATATCCTGCTCTATTCAAAATGACTTCCCTATTAACCTATATATTCAATACGCCTGATTTGATATAAATCATAGTCAGTCTAACAATCGTGATGATAATTTATTTCTTCTTCTTTCCTTGATTTTCTCAATCACTTTTGTTCTTCAGTATGCCAACGTAATGATGATTGCAATCAACGACAGCGTATCCGTTTGACTCAAGTCTCTATATACGTTCAACATTGTTCTCTGAGCCGAACCAGAATTGCCTCTCTCTCAGGTCACTGCGTATTCAGCAGACTCTTTCAGACTATAAATAAGGTCACACGTAATATTTGAAGAAAAAAGAGTTAAATAGACATTCATTTCCGTAGGTGATGCAAGACGTCAATATTTACATACTCATCTAAATCAGTGTTTACACGACAAAATATAATATCCTTCACTACGAATTCTCTCCTTATCTCCAACTCTTAACTCTCCATCAGCTACGACTATAATATGGCAATAAGAGTTACTATCTCTCGGACCGCTCTCCTCCAAAATCTCGATTAGAAGAACTTATTACCCTCCAGATTACTACCTTTATTACATCAACTTTCCATGAATCGGGATCTCTAACTCTCCACACAATACATCTAGCTTTCCGCTCTTGATCATTTACTATTCTCATGCTAGTAAATACTTCATAGGAGTACTTGTGGATATCCTGAAAGCCCTAGTAATAATGTACTCAAAAGATCTCTTCGTTCACAGTTGCCTCACTCTCAATGCTAGCACACCTATTGTACCTCCTCACTTAATATAAGGATATCACGATGCAGTCCGCCCAGAAACTACCTATATCTATCTTGGACCAGCACATTCACGAGAAATCGACGAATTTCAAGCGCTTAACGAGCAGCTCTATCAGGAGATATACGATAGTTAAGGTGGATATGATGTCAGGTATATTAGGCTCGATAGTTGTCTCATACTTCTCACTTTCCGCCTCTACATCCATCTCAAACGCATGCGTATATCGTTGAAGAGAGTACAGATCCCGTCTATTACATTAGTTACATAACGCAGATTACCCCTTTATTCTCTATTGGCTATCCTATTATCGACGATGTTTCCTTCCAGAAGTAGCCTTTTAAATTATTCGGACTATATACCTCGGATTTAGTCTTAGTGGCTCCTATTACTTCATACCTCACTCTATCGAATCTTACCATGTTAGATTACTATTAAATTTGACACTCGCTCTGTTATGTACTCCTTATCTCTAAAATGACTCAGTAGGTATACGTTAGTATATTCCTTTTTTCCTCCTATATATGCAATTTTTAGAAGCATCTGTTGACAATTGAAAACAAAATTTAAAAGAAATTCAGGAATATAAAGGTAAACGTTTATGTAAGAGTATCTCGAACAGAAGAAAGATTTCAGATATATGGCTTGTTGTATGAAGCCTCGGACTTCTAGCCTACGGAAGTTTCTTAATATTTACCTTTATACCGCGCTCAATATCGATCACTCTCTTCTACTTCCACCACGTCGTGCTGTATGGATATCTTTTTAAAATGTCTCATACATTACACTGCACGGCTAACGATTATCAGCTATGGTGTGATGCAATCATACTAACGTAGTATGTTGATTTATAAAACAAGAAATTAAAAGCCATTGAGAATTTTGAGAGCATGTGCTTGCTAAGATCATACAACGTGACACAATTTTTTTTGAATGTAATATCGCTAGTGACTCTGAGCGCTCTTAACATCTCGAGACTGGTATAATGGCAGATATAATAGTACTATGTGATCAGCTCAATATTATTTGTGTCTGATAATGGGAGGTTGCTTATTACTCCTCTCCCTCTAGTCGTAATCAATCATTCCTTCCTCATTACTCCAACCCAGCCCAAGATGAACTTTAATGAATTACCTTATGATCTCAGACATTACAGTATATAATAATCATGGAGGTAGATAGTACGCATCATCTACCTTAATATACTCCTTCTCTAACTCTGCCTGTTCTTTCACAGCACTTCCTCCTGAAGCATATTACATACTTTTCAACATTGACCTTCACTTAACTCTCTACGCCGATACATACAAATTCAATCATTACTTTATCAACTTTAGCTTAACTGAGATCCTATCTCTACCTACCTACTCAGACATACTAGAGATAGGTACTTAACGTAGGATACTCATTGATTAGTGTGTGTGATAATAGATGAATATAGAATCGAATTATTATACAACATCATTACCTTCTCTCTTCAATCAGTAAATACTTTACTGTCAGAACCTTCTATAGCCTATTCTCAGTTTTCTCCCGCCACCCAAAACCATCGCTAGTCAGAGGTGTAGAATGTGTTGAAACTATATTACAGGTGAAAGATACTCGTGATCTGCCTAGGTCCAGGATTTGGCACAATATTACATGCCCTTTTACTTCTGTTTGTCAAGCCAATATTACTATGCGCATTCATAGGTCGCTTATATCTTTCAAACACTATCAGAGTCTGCTAAGCTATCTCTCTACTAGTCATCCTAACACGTCTAGAGCTACTCTATTATATAGTGAGTATTATGTGTAATTGACTCTCGCGCTTATACAAAATGACAATGTACTCTCTGCAAACATTTTCCCTCAGATGGCCATACGTCACAACTCATACCTATGCCATTAGACTCTATTTTCAAACTTAAAGTGTTTATAATACCTCTATGATTACGTACTCTCAACACACGCTAAAGGTCATGATCGCATAGAACATCCTATCGGTACCAGCAGGGACACCTTCACCACATGATATGTTTTACTTCCCTCTGCATCACTCGCACTCTACTCATTACCGTCTAGTCAGCCACTAACAGGCCAGTATCTACGTTTGACGACTTCGCAGCTTACGCAGCTCTTGGATAATATTTCTACACCTTGATATCTTTCATCTTACTTAGTGTGTCAGAGGGTCTATACTGTCTTAGTCGACAGGCGCAGAAAAGCCAGTCAAAATGATATTCGTCGCCTTTCTAATACATCCAGACCTACTCTCCCTCAATATTCACTCAAGGCATTTATGTGGGCACTATGAGCAATTTCGATGTACGCCATTGCAGTATTACATACATAAGTTTCTCGACCCAGTCACGAGATGCGTACTAAGCATCGACCATGCACCGTCCACAGCACGAATTTTACTACTTACGTGTCTCAAGCTCGGTATTCGATATCAATACTCAGGAACCTCTCTGTAAGTTTTCTGATCAATATGTAGGTAATACTAAAGCTCCGTGTTATTAACAAGGTAACGTGAATGCTATCTTAATTTCTCCACTCTCAAAGAGCACGTAAATTATTATAACATTCTACCTAATGTATTTACATTAAGTTTAATCATATGAAATATTGCTCATATTCTTCATTTGAAACTGTACGCTCCAGATGTACATTAAGAAAGTAATGTAGAATAGGGAAATCTGTCTCTATGCATGGGCTCAGTTATCACTGAAACTAAAAGTTTTCACATAGATCGGAACATATGCCATAAAATGTTAATTAGTCAGTTTTACGTAATCCTTAATATGCATATCATCAGCATATGTTAAGGCAGATGTATATTATTTCATTCTCTTAAAACATATACTTTCATCTACATGATAGTTATTATCGAAGTCATCATACTCTAACATAGACATACTCCTCTGTAATAGATGGTGTACTCGTGATGCATAAGCTGTCTATATCAGAGTGAGTTCATAAATGTCAAGATATTAGTGATGCAACTTATGGCTATTGTGTGTGTTTTTTTTGTCCTAAGCCTATTGGAGAAGTGTTTGCAAAGACCTTCTACTACATTGAGTGATATAGAGGTAGGGTAAACTATATAGGTATAAATATAAGACTGTTAAGATACTAGTATTAATGTCATTACTATTTTAGATATTATGCTGTGCAGGATATAAAATTAATCCTTCGTACAGCATTAATAAGACGTTATTGCCTCCGTATGTATTCAGATGAGTATAGTTGGTATGATTTTAAAGCGGTAAATAAGGGTACCGTTAAAATGTCAGAGTCTAAGATATCGATATATAGGGATCAAGTAAGATATGTCATAAAGAATAAAGTATAGATATATATATAAGGCAGAGATAATAATAACTACTAAATAATAAATAAAGTTATTGATAGTATATTGCTAATATTTATATAATTACTAGACTGATTAAACTTTTATACAAAGGTGTTTATTTAAATGTGATACTATATAAGTAATGTTTTTCATGAAAATGTTTCATTATACGACAGATAACATCGCTAATACATTGCAGAGACATTCCTTCATCCTTATCTATAGTTATCCTGTATTGTTGTATAGAGTGAATTGTGTATTACTCTTCATCCATATATACCTACTACTCACAGTATATAATTAGCTATAGCTAGATTATCCACCTTAATCTAGATTATTAATAATCTACTCTGCCCATTCCATATATATAATATATATACCATATACTATACATGCACTTGGTAATGATACTTTTGTTTATCTCTAGCCATACTACATTTACTCGACCTAGCAACCACCTTTCGACAACATATATGACACAAGCACCTCTTACGAATGTCTAGAGTAGAATGACGCCCTTCTCGGTTCTTTCCCAGCGTCTTACCTGAAAGCTATTTTTTGTTTTGCAATCTCTGCATTCCACAGCATCCCGTTCTCACGGTCTTATAATGCATAGTTTCAAGGAATACTAAACTCTATGGAAGTAACTGTTTAGGAGAAATGGTGTAACAGGTATGAAAACAAGGCGAGGCAAGTATATGAAAAAGTTGTTTATGTTTAGAGCACGGAACCCAAGTCTTGTGAAATAAGTTTCAAAACATGGCTCCAAAGGCGTAGAAACAACTATTGCAGAAGAAGTTGACTCATTGTTACACATCTGAACCTGTTCAGGTGTAGAGTTACTACAAAGGTCCCCCTCCTAGTATATTGACTTTTTAAAGTCTTGTTCCATGAGTGAACTTCTTACATGATTTCAAGTACATATGAAGATCAACAAGAGACTAGGAAGGTTCAGGAAGAATCAACGTACCGTTGGCACCAAGTCTAACAACTACCACTGTACTTCTGGGTAAATTGGTTCTGAAGAAATAAAACAAGTTTCTGAACAAGTTAAAGATAAGCTAAATAGTTTGAATAAAGTAAAGACAAGCTAAATAGTTGGAATAAAGCAAAAGAATAAGAAGCTTTCGTATTCTTGTGTGTGGCATTGCGAAAATATAATTTCTGTGGTTTTGTCTCCAATTAAAAGAATGGATAGGCGACAATTTGCGATATTTTTATTGTGTTCTCAATAAATTGGTAATGATATAGTAATGGTAAGGTTTTCATTTCGGTATCCTATATTTAAATTTTGTTTCAAGAAAAGTTAGTAAAACTTTCTACGTAGTCTCCGTAGACTACTCGGATGGTTGATGATAAAATTTGCATTAAACCTCGATCAGTTTTGTGCGAATCTTATAGAAATTGTCGTCTTTTTATTTGCATTGATTTCAACTCGATATCAGAAAGCTACTGTAAACTTAGCGTTTTGAAAACGAGATTGATTAATGATTTATTGTTAATTATTATTTGTTAATATTTTCCGTAATTACTATTCTACAGTTATGGTTAGTTTTCTAAGTTAAAAACTACTGGCCGACGCTTTTGGTCGTTAACTACAATATTGGTTAGTAAAAACTTAGTTATAGTTTTAATAAAAAAAAGGTTAGTTCTTACAAATTACTAAAGCTGTGTTACCATGGCTTGGCAATTAATCGTATACCAGTTTTAGGAACTAAAGTTATTTTTAAATTTTAGGCACTGCATCAGCGGTATTAAAAGTTAATTATGACATGTTAAACACTAGGTTTTCATTCTTAAAATTACTGGCAATGTTAAGCATTAAGTTTCATCTTAAAATTACTGGCAATGTTAAGCATTAAGTTTCTCTTAAAATTACTGACAATGTTAAGCATTAAGTTTCATCTTAAAATTACTGGCAATGTTCCTTTAGAAATTCTTTAAAATTAATTATTTATAGTTGCATAAAGTTACAAAGCTGTGTCTGTTATATACAAAGCAAAATAACATTGTTAGTATTTAAAAATGATTTTTAAAGTAAAAAGCGTAAAACTGTTAATATTTAAGAAATTCTTCAAAAATATTAGTCACAATTTTAAATATAAAATGCAGTAATAAAATTGTTAGTATTTAGGGAAATTCTTCAAAAAATGTTAGTTGCAGTTCTAACTTTAAAGTAAAAATGTTAGTCACAAGGTGCAATTCTAACTTTAAAGTAAAACATGTTAGTTCTACACAGAAATTTAGTGGAAGTGTTAATGACTACCATATCTTAATGACTAAGTTATTTCATAACTTGGATTAGATTCAAAATTAAAAGCTAGAGTCTACTATGTTATCTAGTTTAGTATGCATGCAATGAAGCTAAAACAAATTATTAGTGTTATAAAATTTATCTTAAGAAGTTTTAAAATATAAATCTTAAAATATATGTTTCAATCCTTGCGCAATTACCAT
>JABUQX010024635.1:0-5000 GCA_015478945.1 Trachelipus rathkii | reverse complement strand
GTATTAACTGGGGGAGTGGTGCAAACCACCATACTCCCAATATGAATAATTGGAAAGGTGCAGAAAACCCTGACACCACTCCAAAATACAAGCAATAAAAAGATTAATTCTTAAACACTGATGATACATAACTTGTTTCTTATTTAGCTACGCAAGTATAGCCACACTTAAAACTATAATTCACTAACAAACTGCACATTGCAAAAACTTCATTAATATTTATTAGCGATAAAAATACCGGTATGTATATGTATGTGAAAGAAATCCAAACATATTAATAGGTATATATATAATAGTTATATTTGTACATACTGGTATGAAAGAAAATTTTTATACATAGACCCTATTTATGAGTGAGATTGAATATTTTGCTACATTAGAGGGCAGTCTATATAATTATGTATTTCATATTACAATATAGCCTATATCATTTTTTTTAGATATTCTTTTAATACCAGCTCTAAAATTAATACAAATGGGCCACTTACTTTTTTTTAATGGTGAAACATCCAAGAGTGGTAGAATATTCAACATGTTTACATCTGCTTCATCTTTATTGATGAAACTAAGATTGCTGTTTATTCTTTCAACATCAGATTGATGATATATATATAATATATATTTAGAATAAAAATTACAAGAGTAAGTGCGAAAAAAATATTAAACAATACACAAACAACAGCTGTCCAAACTTGAATTGGTTTTGTTTAAAATCAGAAAAATCCTTTGGTTGCTAACCTTACTTGCTCAGACTAACTGACTACTGACTACTCTGACTCTCTTTTCGAGGAAATACCAATAATTGCTTTACTTGTTTCCTACTCCTGCTTCGACCAAGCTGGCATCGGTGTTCTAAACAACAATCTTCAAACAAGTTTCTTTCTTATACAAAAATCAACACATTGCCACCTCTCTCAATATTATGTATATATTATAAAAAATTTATAAAAATATATACACACAATTGTAATACATATATATATATATATATATATATATATATATATATATATATATAATATATAGTATATATGATATTATAAGTTATTATATAAGTTTTTGAGAGCTATCCTCTAATTTATCCCCCTGAGTGTAAGGATGCGTTAGGACGGGCATCCTCAGGCAATCCCAGAGTTCCGGAATATTACATATTCTATCTTTCATGGGTACTCGCGTATAGGTATATATATATATATATATATATATATATATATATATATATATATATATATATATATTATATAATATATCCTGAGAAGGTTAATATATATGGCTCCTTAACGATAATACGTACCCAGACAGGTTGAGCTAATAAACTCAAGTATTTCTAATGATAGTACCGGAATATTTTATTACAAAGCATGCAAACAAAAAACAACCAAAAAATACTACAACATTGATCCCCCTAATAAATCTCCCACTACATATCTACTTATATCCTATATACCACTGCACAATATCAAACCATTAATTCCTAAATAATCCTTGTCTCTTATATAATAATATTATTCATACTATATCATATATATAATCCTTATATATACCTATAATATTAATTCACCGATTTATCTATATATATAATATTCCCAGTTGGCCTGTAGATTACTTATATGTTCTACATAATCCATAATACATTGGTATAATATATATATTGAATTTACTACTCATAATGGATGTGAAAAAAAGTCTTTAATTATACACAATATAATCACAGATCATTTATTACACCTTTCATGTTCATTTAAGATTCTCCTCCACCAGCACATAAAACACAGAGTATACAAATAGTTATTGAATCAATAATAATATATTATTATTAGAATGATATAATAAATACATTATACTCTCACATAGATCATAGTATAGGATATATTGATATGAGAGTATAAATATTCTCTATATAATTAATATGTTGTAATGAGATTTTAATGAGCTGTTCATTAAATGAAATAATAGTATATATATACTGTAATAGGTAGTCTTTATAGGCACTATAGATATTATATAAGAGAGTTTACAAAAGATCACCTATCGTCACTCAAAGTTCTGATACTTAATCTATTTATCTGACCTTTAAATATAATTAAGTTTGTATATTATATAAACAGTCTTTTAAAGCTGTTATGCTTGTAAATGAAGAGAGAAGGTATTTATGATACGTAAGTTTAGTTTTAGGAATTTTTCCCGGTCCTTGCGAGCCAGGCGGGGAAATGTTTGTTCGTTCTTAACGAGTTTTCTCTAGGTCATGTATGTTATGTGTAAGTGGGTGTATCAGAGTGTCCGCTGTAGAGCGCTCAGAGTCTAAGAGATAGTGGTGTTTTTTTTGCAACCCGACAGAATCAAAAAAACAAGTTTTTGAATTTGTGTATGGTTAAGAGTTTCACCGATTTAGTCTTGTCGAAACTCCGAATGTATATATCGGCGGGCCAGAGCCGGACTATATAGTGATACTGCCAAAGTATTGATCTTACTTTTCTGGAAATCCTGACTCATTTATAATGCACTTCCATAGGACTTATGTAAACATCATACATTTTACGTGTCCGCTCGACTTTTTGTGTATGACTCCAAAATTATGAGAGCCTCAATATACATCTGTTAGGCTCGACTTTTTTAGCCTTGCGAATCACCGATATAACTCATTCGACAGTCACAAGTGTTCCACATTATCAAGGCAGATATCGAAAGCAAATTCATCGTCTCGCAGTCGCGGGCCGACCGTGGTGGTGGTGATCGCATCATACAAAACGTAAAATGAGAGGAGGAGATGGTGAGAAATTGAAACGAGAGAGAAGATCTGCTGCCTCAAATACATTCTTTTCGCAGATACAGCAGATCTGGGGACTTATAACTGAGTTGATGGCACACATTGAAGCTAGAATGTGTTCACTCGAGTCATCCAAACTCCGCTCTAATGGGAAGCCTCTTTATTATACAGGAACAATAGATATCACTAAGATGACGAAGACAGTTAATACTAGAGAAAAATACGCGAAGACAAAACTGAAGGTGGATGTTCCTAGGGGCCTATGTAAAGAAATAATGAAGCCGAGTCTTTTCTTCTTCTTTTTCTATTCTCAATGACTGTACCGTTTATTCGGGAACAGAGAGGGAGGAAATTAGCAAACAAATGATATCAATTACTGATATTGATTTCGTGAATTAATTATCTTTTATATTTCACGCTTTTCACGCAATTTTATATATTTATATAGTCAGTCTTCCGACGAATCACCAAAAATGTTAAGAAACCATAGCCATGAGTTTGGTTACATCATATATCATAAAAATCACCGCTGGTAATATTAAAAAATGGAGATAGGGGGTAAGAAAGATAAATCAAAAATGGATGATAATACTAAAAGAATAGCTATCAACAAAGCGAATTAAAGAAACATAGGCGTGTGAAAGGTACTAACGGTCATAATAATCAATCAATGGCTCTCAAATAGAAACGAATTTCACTTCTTTCACGTATATCTACTATTACTTAATGGCAAAGAATGAATTAGAATTAATTGGTATTGATAATACACTCAAATAATAATTATATAATAATCATCCTATATTCTCTCATAAAAAATAAAAAAATAAATAAAGTAGATACAGTAATTGGAATAAAATAATCAGATGAGGTTTAATAATCAATTACAATCACAATAAAGAAATAATTAATAATAATAAAATGAGCAATAACTTATTATCATAGATGAGATAATAAATGAGATAACTCAATCAACTAAAGAAGTTTAGTGTGAATAATGTTTTTAGACAATCTTTCATTAATATTGTCTTTGTTGCTGTGCCAGATTAATTTATTCATTTGCGTGTTTGTGCGACCCCGGAGCGCTTTTCGTCCATATTGTCTTTTCTCGCTCTCTGTATATAATGTGGATAGCAAACTAACTACACACCTACTGCCTGAACTATCTTGTAGAGTATATCCTTATCTATATTCAGATAAGGGGCTAGTGAGTCAAATCTAGGTAGTATATAAGTAGTAGCTCCTCCATGTAGAGAGGTACTCATAATACCCCGAAATATTAACTCAGAGCTAGCATGTTATTATAAACCCTATATTAATTTTAATAGTAAGATGGATATAAGGAGAGAGGTGTTGAAAAGCATAATAAAGATATACTCACAGAGCCCTTAATAAACCTACGGTATAAGCTGAAGTGGACCTATAGGTACACCATATTCCTCAAGAAAAAAAGTAAAGGGTATTAGATCCCCCGATGTGGAAAGAGTGAAGAAAGCAAGAGACGGTGTAAAACCGATTATGGAAGAGAGACGTTTCGAAGTGAGGAGTTGAGGAAGTGAAATAGAAAGAAGAGATTATAGAATTTTGAGAGAGAGAATTTACCCATCCAGATAGTACAAAGTAGATATAAAATATTAGAGATAAAGATATTATACATGAAGAAAATATTAGATGCTCACTATAGGCATATAAAGATAAGGGACTCAAGAATTAAAAGAAGATATAAATAAATTTTAATAAGAATATGAAGATATATGAAAATGCTCCAACAGTAGTAAGTGAAAAAAGAATAATAGAGGAAAGCTACTGTTTAAAAACATATACTATCAATTTTAAATAAACTGGATACGATACATATATTATATATTTTACGCGAATGTGATTCATATAACCGTGCATTCTCATTCTCATGAGTAGTATGGTAGTTAATGGCCAATACTATATTATTTGACGTGTATATGGTGTGACATCACGGAAGTTATTTAAGTATGTAGTACCTCATATACGCTCCTCAAGGCGGTTAAAAGAAATTGGATGATATTATGAGCGGAAATTTAATATAAGGTTAACCCCTCCATAATCAAATAAGAGACCGACCTAATTAAGTTACAAGGGTTAGTGGATAATAATTCACAACTCTAATAAGTAACTATAATGAGGAGAGATACAGTTGTATTCTTACGTCATTTATGCATATAATAATGACATTACCTCTACTTAACATATATCAATACTA
>JABUQX010024634.1:0-51590 GCA_015478945.1 Trachelipus rathkii | reverse complement strand
CACCACAAAGTCCCAAGGTAAGGTATGAACATTTACCTTTTTATCCTGCTCATAAAGGAACTCGCAACCTATCGCTCATTCTATGGATCCAGGTCAATTATGTTCGTTGCAGTATGTTTCGTGAAAGATTAGTAAATAGATCTCTCTATTCACCTACGCATATAATATCCAATACCACGAGTACGAGATTAACTTAGCCTCCTCACATTAACCATCTGTCCAGGTCTACGGAATTCTACGTGGTATTATTTTAAACTGTTGGATATTGATGATGAAGAAAATTTTTATCTTCTATACCACCCTGACCGGTACCCCAAAAAAAATGACGAGTTACTACGCGAATTCTCTAATGAGTCGTGGGTTATGGGTGGTCCTAAACATTCAATGAGCTACCATAAGCATGTACTGTATTATGTCCTTGTCGTCTGTCTCGCCGTATTGGTGTGGGGTTTGATAGGCCGAGTTACTTAGGTCGGTCCTATCCCAGAGAAATCATGCGTCATGTAGAGTAATATATATAGTCTCTTTATGTGTGACCTGGATGAGATTAGGCCTTAAATCCCCCGCGGGGTTACTATAATATATGTGATCATAAGCTCTAATATAAATTTTAAGATACTTAAAGTAGTTACTTTTCATACACACTAATCAATATATAATATCATATATACTATATATATAGTATATTTTACAGATGAAGTAGAAGGTCTAAGTTTCGTATCTGTAGAGAGGAGTGCGGGTTAGTATTGTGTTCTATATGTATGAAGACAGGTATGAGGATTTAGTTCAAAATCGGATTCCATTTTGGCTACAACTACAATTAAAAGTCAGCAATAAACAAAGATAATAACCCATAATCTATTAATTTAACAAATTTGATATAAATATTTGAATTTCATTTTCATTAATTGAATAAATTAATTAAATATAAATTTGTATATATAAGTGGATTGTTCAATATGTTTATTTATTTATAAGAAAAAAGTGGTTGAATTTTTTTCGTATCAAAATGAAAACAACTTTAATATAATTTAAAGTTTTTAAACGATCATTTTAAACACTGACCGATTCAACTTTGTTTCTTATTCTATATAGATACATGTTTATAAACAAGTCTCGTTTTATACGTACGAGGAGATGTAAAGAATTTGATACGTAGTAACCATAAGAATATCAAACAGATGAGAATCTATAAAAACGCGCAGTTAATAAAGCTAGGTGTTACAGTATGCAGTTAATCCTATCCACGGGTGCTTGCGGCTCCAGTTAAACGCCATTGATATATACCTGCGAGAATTTACTTTGCATGTTATTAGATGAGTACTATACGTAAGGAAGAATCAATGTTTATTACTAAACTCATAACAATAATTTTATCATGATATATAAAATTTATATTAAAAAGTTTAATTTTATTAAAAATACACTTTATGATTAATTATATATAAAATTTTAATATAAACAACATAAGAAATATCAATGATATAAATACCATATAATTAAAAATACTTCTTTTTAAATTATGAAACAGCTAGAGGAATTTATATTATACTAATAAGATTAATTATATAGCAAACTGTTGAAATAATTTTAAGCTTAATTTTAGCCAATTTTTTAACCTAAATGTATAATATAATTTGTATTATTAATATTATATAACATAATAAAACTGTTTTAATAAATTATGACGTTCCGACGATCTATAGTTAGGCTGTAGTTGTTCGTTGGGTATGATGATGTATGGTTATGTAGTGGTGTGAGTGATGTATGTGATTAGTGTTGTGATGTGTGTATAAATCTTGTAGTCCGCAAAGTGCTAAGTAATAATGTAATATCTGCATGTAGTTAGATATATAGTAATAATATTTATAATATCACTGTTGTGAGTGATGTGATTATAAGTATAAATTTTCATGTGTGAAGTGTAAAGTATAATCCAATCTGATGTCAGTGTAGAGTAACATTCACTGTGATTGTTGAGAGTAATTAGTTAATAAGTTAGTAAATAGTTATATCAAGTTAGTACTATAATGTGAGCAACAAATGTAAATAAGTATTGAGTCTAAATAAGTGAATAGTTGTGTGTTAATATATAATAGTTATAATATCAAATATATATATAGTATAGAATTAATGTGTAATTATATAATAATATATACTTAATAGATGATATTAATCAGTATATGTGGTGTAGATGCTGAATTTAGTCTGATTTATAGATTCCAACAGCATATGATGAATAAATTATTATTTATATAAGTATAAAAAGTTTCATTAGCGGAGGCAAAAGAACGAAGGTTAAAACAAGTATTTGACTTTCTAATTGAGTAAAGATATGATGGTGCTAGAAGCAATGAAGGAAAGTTTTAGAAGTGTGCAAGCTGTCGAAAATATTTAAAGGTATTTATGTTCATTGCTGTTGACACTCATGTGAAGTACAACACATTAGATGCTTATTGACACAGTGAAAACAATAATTTTAATTGAAAAAAATTATGAAGATTTCCCAAAAGACAAAATGGACGAAATTCGAAACCAGGTGGCTTTAAAGTAATGATGGATTGTTAGGATTTAAAAAAATTTAAATTAATTCTTGAAAATTTAGAGGAACTTGAGATATGATCAAAATATAGAAACTTCTTCAAAAAAACTGAAATCTTTTGAAATATTTGATCATGAACGAGTAGATTATTGGTTTAATTGTGACTTAAGCTTTATTATACTCCTTCACTCTTCCATTATGCACTACACCACAGTTTCCACTTTTTAGTGACTTCAACTGTTTTTAATCATCTGGAAAATGTGATGCTTGTTTTGAAAAAAAATTTGCACAAACAATGATGAAATTTTGGAAGTTCCAATAGAACTTCCAAAATTTCATCATTCCAATAGAACTTCCAAAATTTCATCATTCCAATAGAACTTCTATTTCTGTTACTGAAAAAATGAGAATGTCAAGCGACAGAATTAATGTTAAAATAAAAAGACAAAGCAATTTCTTGATGATTTTTTTCAAACCAGTTAGAGAGCAAGTTTGTGGCCCATAGATCCATACTTACGAATGAATCTTAGTAAAGTCATTAGTAATAGAAATATATTGAAGAACAAAACCGCACAAATGGCAGGGAACGATGAAGAAACTGTTCCATCAACAACTGCTCATATGTAGCTATATTTTCATGTGTTCTTTAGAGGTAAAGTTTGGAATTCTCTCTTTTTAAAAACATTCCATAAACTTCCTTGAACTTTCTACACACTTTCAAATTCCGTGTATCGTTACTTGTCTGTCTTTGATAACAGACATGAATTTGGTTTCTCTCAACTCCAGTAGGTGTGTGTAGGCATATCTATCTATCTATCTATCTATCTATCTATCTATCTATCTATCTATCTATCTATCTATCTATCTATCTATCTATCTATCTATCTATCTATCTATCTATCTATCTATCTATCTATCTATCTATCTATCTATCTATCTATCTAATATGTAGAAAGCTCTTTACTAAAAATAAAAAGGAATGATGAATTCTTCATTTACTGGATGAAAGGTTGCTACTTATAATTGCAATTCATTTAGGAATAATTCTGAAGTTGTTAAGAATCATGATATTGTATTATTACAAGAGATAATGTTGATGAAAATGGATGTTTATGTAACAGAAAATTTATCCAGCAAATGGGAGAATATATCATTTGTTCAAAAAGAAGTTACAAACGCAATTCATGAGGGGAGACCGAAGAAGGGTATGTGTATTTTAGAGAGGAAAGAGCTATCAGGAATGGTTAAACCAGTATTGCCTAATGAATATATAACTGATATAGTTTTGTGTAAATTTTAACAGGTTTTTGATTTTAAAAGTCTATTTTCCCTGCTTTAAAAATGATCAAGTTAGAATTTTGGAATATATTTATTCTTTAACAGAAGTGGAAGCAATAGTGAAAAGTACGGAGCACGATTCTTTGATTATTATGGGAGATTTAATACAAATTTCGATGAATCAATTTTTGCAGGACTGATTAATGATTTTATCGAAAGAAATAATTTATATGTAGTTGATATTGGTTTACCTGGTGACACATTCACCTATTTGTTTCCGGCACATAATACGACGTCTTGGTTAGATCATGTATTGTGTTCAGCAAACTTAAAAGATAGTTTTGAATGAGATGTATATTTTATATGGTCATAGTTTGTATGATCATTTTCCTATGTTCTGAAAACTAAGAACTGAAGATTGTAATAAATTTTTGGATTGTGAAGATGTTAATAATGAGTTTATATATTGGTATAAACTCACGATTGAAGAGAAAAATGATCATGCTAATAATATTGACTACCTACTTAATAAAAATAATTTTTTTAGAAAAGGTAGTTCATTTTGCCATAAGTATAACTGCAGCAATGATAAACATTTAATTCAGATAAAACATTGGTATAAAGATATATGTAAAGTTCTACAAATAGCAAGTAAAATGTTTTCTGTAGTCATTAAAATTTTTAGAAAATGTACACCAGGAGGAAATGAAAAATTAAGGGATTTTTATAAAAAGCCAAATGTTCATTTTAGAGAATGGAAAAAGAAAGAAAGAAAACGTCAAGGTAAGGAATTTGATAAAATGTGTAAATCACGAGTTAAGTTTAAATTTCAATTAAAAAAATGTAAATTGAGGGAAAATGAGGTAAGGAATGAAAATTTTGTCAAAGGTTTGAATGGTGAAAATTTAAAAAAAATTTGGACTATGCTTAGTAAGCAATGTTCTTTTACTAAAAAGAGGCCGTAATAAGGAGACAGATGATGAAAAAATGATCATAAAAATAAAGCAGCAAGGGTACCAGATTAAATTTAGAAAATTGATGATAGATCTTGTCAATCTCACACTAGGAATGTTTTTTAAAAACGAAAAGCTTTAAACAGAAGTTTATGAATTATTCACTGCCATTACGGAAATTAATGAAATAATTAATAAAATGAACCCAACTTTAGATCCAGATGTAAATTCACTTTATATCATCTTGAAATTGACGGAAAAAAATGAGTTATAAAATTATTTGAAAAATTCATGAATGTATGCATGATGGCACAATCATAATCGCATGGACTTATTGGAGAGTCGCATAACCCCGATATTTATAAAAGAATAAATCGGAAATTGCTTTGTTGATTCCAAATTATAAATAACCGGGTGATAACGTTCGTCTGTCTTTCTAAGGCCCGTTGAATATGGAGTCTGCTACGTACAAGCGCATAGGGATTACGAGATTATGTCAGTTCTTGATGCATAGGCAACATGGATTGGAACAGCAACTAACTCAACAGACGACCCGCGCCGATCTTGTTTAGAAGTGAAGGCAATTGCAGAATACATCGAGGGGGGTTCAACCATGTATGCGGCATTCTTAGACCTTTCTAAGGCATTTGACAAGAGTCAATCATGATATTTTATTTAAAAAATTGGAAGAATTTCGAAAAATTCCTGATATAATGCATAATATCTTTTAGTGCATATTTACAAACAATCCAATAATGCGTAGTAAAAATTTGTCCACAAAAAATATATATGGAAAAATAAATGGAAGAAAAATAGTTTAACAGTACTAGGAAATCTGTTTACTTCTTATCTTGATTTTAACTCGATAAACTTAATAAAAGAATTGGTAAAATAGTAAAATAGGTGCCTCTCAGTCATTTAGGTTATGATATTTACGGGTTCTAATGTTGCTATGTCCGAAGCTGATCGGTCTTTGTTGGACTCACTCAATAGAGGACTACAAAAGCTCTTAGATACAACAGAAAATGTAATTAAGTGATTATACTTGAAATTAAATGTAGATAAAAGTAAAGTAATTGTGATTTGTAATAGATCAACTAAAAATAAAGATAAATTTAGTATATAATAAGCGATTTCTTCATTGGTTTTCTAAAGATGTTCATATGGAAAACTAATATCTTTGGCGTCTTATTTTAAATAAAAATCTATAGGAAAAATCTGACGTTAATTTAATGTTATTTTAAGAAGATTTGGTTCCCTAAGATCGGATATCGTTCTCTTTTTGAAATCCTTTTGAATGCTATTCTATGGGGCTAATTTATGGACGAATAAGTATAATATTTGTATATATAAGTATAATATTTGTAAAGTTTACAGACAGTTTGAAGTTAGTTTTCATAATGCTATAAAAAGAAGTTTGCGGAATTTCGAGTAGGATTAGTAACTCATTTAATTTATAATTTCATTGAATGGTTCCGGGGACGATATTATTATTTAAACTATTTGAAATTATGCACTATACTGTATTTAGATTATTTAGAAAGCCATATATCTTTGTATATAAAAATGTATTATTGAAAAGAGGTATTTTGATGTTAAGGGAATCTACTTGGAAGAAACATTTGTAACTAAATATGGAGTTATTAATTTATTTTGATTTGGATGCTCTCAAAGCGAGAATAAAATTTGTGCAAAATAGGAAGGGTTCCTTAAGATAACATAGGGGGGGATATGATATTGTGTTAATTATGTTTAATAATATAATGTAGTTTTATTTTATGTAATATAATTTATTTTAATGTAATATATTTTTAATGTGCGAAAAAAGAAATAACGACTATCTATCTATCTATATATCTATCTATCTATCTATCTATCTATTTATCTATCTATCTATATATCTATCTCTTCTCTATAATATATACTATACTATATATTATATATATAATACTTATATATAATACAATATATATAATATATATATATTATATATAGAATATATAATATATATATAGTTAATATATATAATTAAAAATAATAATAATACATAATAAAATAATAATAATAATAATAATTAATAATAATAATTTATAATTAATAATAAAATAATATAATAATAATAATAATCAATAATTAATAATAATCTAATAATAATAATAATTAATAATAATAATAAATAGAGTAATAATAATAATAATTTATAAAAAATTATAATAAAATAATAATAATAATAAAAAATAAAATATATAATAAAATAATAAGTAATAATATTAATAATAATAATAATAATAATAATAATAATAATAATAATGATAATAAAAAGCATAACCAAAGCTCTAAACATCTTGATGAGAATAAATAAATAAATTTTTTCACCATGTCCCTTTCCGCTATAAGTACAACATATTGAAAAAAAACATTACTTTACAGAGTTTTTAACCTGACCACCACCAACTATCGTGAACTACATAAAGAATTTCCTTTCTAATCAAATATTTTTCAACCTCTAATCTTCTTCCCTTCTCGTTTGATTTTAAGTTAATAAAAAGATTTTTAAACAAATAATGTGCCAATTATGACCATATTGTCCTTCAATTATGACCATATTGTCAGCTTCTAAGCAACCCTTAAACATTAAACTTTCTTTCTATAACCACCTTTCTTTCTATGACCACAGCTATACCAAACTAAAAAATGAACTTCTTAAAATTCATTATAACTGTTACTCCAGTTGAAATTTATTTTTGTATTTACCCCTATTCTTCTATAGGCTCCCTCCTAAGCTTCAAAGATCCTTTACCAGCCACCTTGCGTTCCTCTGTTGTCTACAAATGTTATTGTGGTGCTTGTACTAGCACCTATATTGGTAGCACCCTGCGTCAACTCTCCGTTAGAGCAAGTGAGCATAGAGGATTTTCCAGGCCGGAACTTTTTCCACATCACCACCCCTTCCAGTATAGAAATCACAGCCTCGCGAAAAATCACCCTATAAATCTAACCCACTTCATTATTTTATCGCAGATCAAACAACTACACAATTTTAAAAATTTAGTATCCGTCTACATAGCCACTCTCAATCTGTCATTCAATAGCGACAGCTGTCCGTTCCACCTACAATTGCAATACAGTTTTAGTATGTGTTTAACAATCAAGTTTTGGTAATAGTATAACACCTTTTTATAGACCCCAATGGTCATCTGATATCAAGCTAACTGCTGTTAATCAGTCTGTGTGAAAGTGTCCTAATGATGGGAATAGTCAGTTTCCCGAAAAGTAGACAACATTACTGTAATTACGAGAAAAAAAAATAATGTGTGTTTTTAAACCAGATCAATCTTAATTACTTAACTACTTGCTGTCCATCTACAAAAATGTAAATATAATAAAACAAATTTTTTATCAAAACTTTATTTATTTTTTCTCATCAAGATGTTTAAAACTTTTTTCTGCTTTATTTCCTAAAAGTTCCTAAAATTCGCAACGTATATATATATATATAATAGCTTAAAATTTTCCCTTTATATGTGATTTTTACATCATCGTCGTAAAAATTCCCCCACCTTAAAACTGTGTTCGTAGAAAATTTACATGACCCATTTTTTATAGTTTTTATATGAGTTTAATGAATTATATTAATTAAATGTTTAATATATATAATAATTTACACTAAATTTGCACATATTATGTAAGTCATCCATCTTCTAGGAAAGATATTAAATGCAGTAACATTAAAAAGACATAAATACGTGTGTTCAAATAAAACATTTTCACCGAAAGACGCCTCGTTTCCAAGATAAAGGGGGTATTGATTGTTGCTTAAAAATTATGTGAATTTATAATAAACAAACAAAAAAAACTAAATTTGGAAACAGGTAATTAAAAGAATGGGATTCAAAACCCATTAAACCTAAATATAAGAATACAATATAATTAATACTGACAGCAATGAACAACTATACTAACAGAAGTAATAGTACGAAGCAAATATCGTACACTAAAAGTTATATAACAATCGTGAAAATGAGCACCCCCAGCAGGCCAATACAGCCTCTATTCTGACGAACGCATTGATGGCGGGACACCGTGCAAATTAACCGTGTTGGTAGTGCCCGGGAATTAGGTGCTCACAAGCATGCTGAATTATGGCAAGGCCTTTTCTATTCTTCCGGGACTTTCAACTGTTAGCGTATAAACCAAATGTTTCAGGTGACCCCACAAGAAAGACAATCCAATGCATTTAATTTAGTATGGGAGGACCGCGGGGATGATCAGGTTCTGCCTACCGTCCTCGACCTATCCAATGGCGGTGGATATACAGTGTTCAAATAGTACGATCAGCTAAACTAAAATTCGTTTAAAGAAAATGCCAAATATTCAACCTGACATTTTCGATTCTTTCAATATGAATGGACGTTCTATCCAGTAGATGAGGCAAGCGTTATGTCAAAAATTTGCGAATAAACGTCTTCCATAGCTCCGTAAGCCTTCGCTATTGGTAAAAAGAATGAAGCCCTATCAATATTGGTCGCCAACAATTCCGACCCATACATTTCAATGAAAACTCGTTGTTGATGGCCCACGCTTTCAACTATTGCATGTCGGGTTCATCATCAGCACCATATGTGAATTGTTGTGGAAGTTTGATATGCGTCTCTGGAAAAATTTTGTCCCATCGGTGAACAATATTTCTGCTAAATGGTGAGGATTGGTCTTCAATTTTCTGTTTGCCATCCATCGGAACACAAAGACTCTTTGCAGGAACGAACAAATCTGGTTTGCGCTGGACGGTACCAGTGCTGCCACTCGTTTGGATGTGATAAGGGTACAGAATGTTGAATTTTTTCAAAATACCCTGAAAACTATATCGAATGACTTACGATGGTTAGTTGTTGCGAGCACATTCTTTGCTGTATCTTCGTCTTGTAGGACTGTCCTCAAGTTCTTGGAGAACCGGGGTTCTTCGACATCTGGAGTTGATACTGTGCGAGGTCGGCCGTTTCCATGGTAAATTTTTGTAAAACTTCCTGTTTTTCTCTAAGACGTGATGGAGACGTGCAAGCCATAGGATGATGCGGGGGATGACACGATTAGGGTACATTCTTCATAGAGACGCATGGCTGCTATATGAATTTACCGTTCGTACGACTCGTAAACAAAAGGCATTCTCGCCACATTTCCACTCTTTGTGAATTCATTTTGAAATATGAAGCACACTTGGAACACAGAACTTGACGCGACACGGACTAGGATATATATGTATAGATGAAGCGAGATACGGAACTAGTTAATAACAGGTAGGTAAACTTTCCTACTGTATATTTGTGCTTATTTATTTAAAGGTTGAGATGTGGCACGGACGGGCAATGGAATATATAATAATGTTTAAATAGTTTTCATCACCTTGTATCATTGGAAACGAGGCGTTTTCTGTGAAATGTTTATTGAAACACATATTATCTTATATTATGCAGGCAAGGAATATCATACTGAAATTTTTTCGCAATATTACCGATACACCCATATATAGTACTAGTATATATATATATTTATATATACTATATAGTATAGAATATATATATATATATATGTATATATATATATATATATAATATATAGATTATATACTATATATATATATATACTATATAATAGATATATATATATATATATATATATATATATAATACTACTATATTACATTAAGTATACTACTATATATATATATTATAATATATATATCTATATTATAGTATAAATACTATATATATATATATATATATATAGTACTCATATGTGATATAATATAATAATATCATATAATATTATATATATATAATTATATATATATATACTATATATATATAATAAATATATATGATAATATATATATACTATATATATATTAAATATTATTATATATATATATAATATAGATATATATATAATATATATTATCATATATATATATATATATAATATATATTATATATATATATACTATATATATACTATATTAATATATATGTGATTATACATAATATATATATATATATATATATATTATATATATATATATATATATATATATATATATATATATATATATATATATATATATATTTCAGTTACTAACCTGCCTTAATATTGCATAAAATACATCAACATGTGAATTCAAATCTATGCCAATAGGTCCGGTGATCTGAGATTCATCTGTTTCCTTCTGCTCTTCAAAAACATCAATCTGTACAGCAAGATCATTTTCATTTTCTGTTTGACTTCTGCAAAAACAAAAAAGTTAAACTGGGTCACGATTTGAGGTTTTTCATAAAAAAAAAATATATACAAATACCTGAAATAATAAAAATATTTTACATTCAGTAAGACTCAAAACCAAATGAGGAAAAAAAATCCATATCATATCTAAGATTCTAACATGTTGAACTCAGCAGTAGTAATAAGTACGACCAATACAAAGCTGACGTCACGATTTTCATGACGTATGTAGGTGCCAGAGGCACCTACACACTCACACAGTTGGAGATCTTGTGCGTCCATTACATATTTTTGATATTTGGACGACGTCATGTTGTTTCGTGGGTGTACGTAGGTGCCGAAGACACCTACGTACACATGGTCGCAGACCATGTGAGTTCATTACTCTTGTCAGCTTCTTTCATGAGGTGTATGTACGTGTGAACGTGTACGCAAGGTCGGAGACCTTGTGAGTACATTACCCTTGTGCTCACGTAGGTGTGTAAGTGTTTTTTACCGACCTTTCTGCCTGCTAGGCCTGTTGCTCTTTGTGTGCACCGAACCCTGCGCCACTCCCCCACTGCTCACCACCTCAACACTCGCAGTGACTGCTTTGCCTGTGCTTTGCTCTTCTGCTCGGGAGGTCTTTCCCCCACCCCTCGTCTCACTTGCTTTCTCGACTGCTCGGGAGGTCTTTCCCCAACCCCCTTTCTCAGCTCTCGGCATCCCTGTCGACTGCTTGGTGCCATGTTTCAAAACGAGAGACGCTCGACGCGGCTCGAACTCCTGCCTCCGTTCGTATTCGGGTCGTGCTTTCCCGTCAACTATTCGTTCGCTCTAGAGCGGTCGTTAACACTCCCTTGATTGAAAAAGCAGGTCATTTCGAGGATCGAACGATTATGCGTTGGAGAGCTTTTATATATATATATATATATATATATAAAATATAACTATATATTAAATATATATATATATATATATATATATATATATATATATATATATATATATATATATATATACTATATAATATAAATGCAGCAGACAATTTATTCTAATATATATGGCAAATTTGTAGAAGCTGTACTGTTGCTATAGAAGTAAGGTTGACGAGTTCTTAATTTTGCGAACGAAGTTCCCGTGAAATTCGTACGAAATAATTTGCAATTTTGAGTTCGATTTTTTTTTTTGTAAAATAGGCATTTGTATTACGCATTATTTTGCTTCACTAATTGTATTAAAGGAAAATTTTTTCGGACGTATAAATTTAGTTAATTTAAATATTCTAGTACATAAATAAAGATAATGAAAAAAATAAAATAAAATAAGTAATAATAATAATAATAATGAAGTGATATAATAATAATAAATAATTAATAAATATAATAACAATAATAATAATAATGAATTAATAATATATAATTAATAATAATAATTAATTAATAACTTATTTTATTTTAATCATCATTTCAATTTATTTTAATTCTAAATTTAGTTTATAGAAATATGTTTTTTTTCTTTTTTTTTTTTTTCTTTTTTTTTGTAGTCTTGTATGAGCTTAGTCAAAACAAGGTTGGGTATAATGGTCAAGACTTTAACGTAAATATGCGAATGAGGTGGGTGCTGTTATAATTTCTTTACTGTATGGACTCGCTTCAGTGCGCTCTCATCTGTCTCGTGTTACCACTGGTAGTTACGTTACGTTCGTCGGAAATATTTAAAAAAAATTATTTCCTCCCCATTTAGGGGGCTCGAGCGACGGGGGACAGAAGGTGGGACGTTTTCCAAAATAAATACCAAAGCTGTTAAAGGGAAGTAAAATTATTCTTTTTTTTAAACTAAGAAAGGAATACCATAGGGTAAACCGCAAATAAGCGAAGAGTCGGGGTCTCTCGGCCTCCCGGTGACGACGGGGGGGCCTTCGTCCCCCTCTGTCCCCCGTTGGCTCGAGCCCCCTAAATGGAGGGTTAATAAAGATTTTTCTTTTTAAATATTTCCTGACGAATAAATGAAAAAAAACAAAAAAAGGAATTGTGTGTTACTGTAGGTTGCTGCCGTTTCTCTAGTTAGGAATCGATGTCAGCTTTAAGACACTGATATATAATATTTAATAGTATATATATAATATACTATAAATATATATATATATATATATAGTACTAATATACTATATATATATATATATATTATATATAATATATAATAGTATATATATATATAGTGGCGACTTCCAGTATTCTTTTTTACTACTCGTGCTCTCTCTTTCTCTCTCTCTCTCTCTCTCTCTCTCTCTTCTCTCCTCTCTTCTATATATATAATAATATATAATATAATTTATATACTATATAAGTATATTATATATGAGTTGCGTCTTAATAGCGATACGCACCTCACTACGCTCTAAGCTGATCTCGACCCTCCTAGCGATCAAACGAGTAGTGATTCGTTTGCCATAATCTGAGGATACCCTGAATGGGTTATATATTTCCTATACTTCATATATCTATCACTGTGGCCGACACTCCGCCGTCTCCCTAGAAGACCATTATAGTTAATTATTGTGTACACCTCACTTGGTGCGTGAGTGGGCGTGCTTCTGTGTGAGCGAGTGACTTGATCTTATCAAGTGCTCTTCAAGTTATTAATTTTTCTTCCTCTTTCTTTTAAAGTATTTGAGTAATATTTTTATTATTTTATTTGTTTTATTAAATTTCTCTGTGTTATAAAAATAGTATTTATATGTAAGTATTTAAACATATCAATTATTAAACATAGTATTTATATAAACAAATATTATACTATAAATTCACAAAATACCGATATCCGGCCAATTGCTTTGGGCACCACGGATTAGTCCTATCTTTGTTAATGTGTTAAAAAGCGTCTATTTAATACGCGGGTATTGCTTCCCTTTTTCGTTCAATTTTGCTTCATATATAAAATCTTTTCTAATATATATATATATGTGAGTGAGAGGGCGAGTGTCTCTTCTTGGCCGATACTAATACTACTCGCGAGTACTGTAAACGGCATCCCACAGACAATCATCTATTGATCATATATAGCTCCTGTCGCTCTGAAATATTCTGCGTCTAATAATTCTCTCGTTGAGCGCTACGCTCATTAGGAATCTTCAGCATCTCGCATTGCAGAGTCGCCTCTGATATATATATAAATTATATATATATATCATATAATAACGATCGTATATATATATACCATGATCCTCCCGTATATATTATTCGTTCTAATATCTATATATATATATAACTAGTCCTATAGTATTATATAATATATATAATATATATACGTATACACTACTACTCTATATATATATATATATTATACTATCTATAATTCAATGTACATTTAGATTTAATATGTTGAGAATATAAAACACAACCTCAAATAATTCAATGATCAAACAATCCATAACATCCATAAAAAAAGACATCTAGTAATGAAGATTATGTGCTCACATCTTTATTCGCTCTTCAGTCACTTATTGATCTCGAGATAAGTCGAAGGCTGAACGCACGTAATGTCCATACTCGTACATTAAATTATAGATGATTAAAAACGCATTTGCACACATATATAATAGTATACTATATATAATATATTAGTACCTCATTGCTACTACTATTATATATATAGCTATAGGCTATATACCATATATAGTTCTCGATGTTATATAAATATATCATATATAATATACATATACTATCATATATATATATATAGATATATAATATGTAAGGACACCTTATGCCTCCTCAGCACTCCCATCTATCAACTGCACAATTCGGCTCAGTCCTTACCTATTCCTAACTCTGAAGCCACTCCTCCCTCTCCCGGCACATATCCCCGGCTACTGACTAATCCTACTCATCGGATAATAACACTCAGCACTTCCACTATTACTTCTTGATTAGTTAGCTGGAGTTAACGTGAGTCAACTCCTCCAGCGCTATATACTCATGATCTACACGCCATAATATGCTAGCTTGACAACAAACACGTTCTGATAGTTCCACTCTAGTTAATGCCGTCCTCTCATATACAGCTCTCTCATGTGGAGTGAGTCTCTTAAATTCCATATATATAGATATATATATAAGTTATATATACTATATATATATAAAGAAACAATTTTGTGCTCACATACGTTTTCTCTTTCCCCTTTTCTTTTTTTTTTTTGTTGCTCACTTATTTGATTCTATTTGAACTTTTTAAAACGTACGGAAACGTAAAACTGCTGTTTAAGCTACATTTCAAATTTAAGGCACCACAGAGCGCTTCTTTCCGCTGAATTTATTACTCGTTTAGATTTAAATTTTATTAAAACTATTCTTTGGGAGGGTTTAAACCCTTTTTGTTTTAATCTTAATAGGCAATACTAAACTTTTCTCATCTTCTTGATATAAATTTTATTTCATTCTGCTAACATTAACGATGTATTAAATATTTATTTCAGCATGGAATAAAGATTGAAAGAAAAGCCTATAGATAATATGATATTTTAGGGGTGCCAGATTTAGCACCACATCTCGTACAAGTTAGATAGAAGTTGTACTATATTTTTATTTTAATATTCATTTACATCAAAAATAGCTAAAAATTAATTGGATCTAATAATTTTACACTATAAAGTTCTTTATTACTATCATTAGTGTTAAAATTTTGAAAGTAATTTACAAATTTAATTAAATATTTAAAAAATTAAGTTGACGAAGAACGTTCATCTTTTAACAGAAATGAGCGTTGGTGTCCATTGTGTTCGATTTAGTAGGTTTTAAAATAAAATCGGCCTTAAGCTTAACTGGAAGCTGATAATCAATAAGAGCCCTATTTTATAATTGCTTTTGGCACATGTCGATTATCTGCCTCCCGTTAAGCTCAAGACAATTTTTTTTTTAAATCTACGTATCGAATAAAATGTTGAAACTCGCAAAGGTGCCAAATGTTTTTTTTTTTTTTTTTTTTTTTTTTTTTTTATTTTTTTTTTTTTTTTTTAATACTACAGCGTAATATAAAAATAAATACATTATATATAAGTAAAGTTTATTAGAAAGGTTTATATTAAGTAAAGTTAATACTTTGAGTTTTAGCTTAGTTTACATAGATTTAAACTATTATAGTTAAGTAAAGGTTATGAGGTTAATTTACATAAAACTATTGAAACTTCTTTTTTTAAATATTTGTAGAGGTGTGAGCTGCTTTACTAAGGTTTCAATTGACCTTTAGGGATTCTTAACTTCAATTTCTATGCAAAGTGGTTCGAATTCAATATATTCAATATTCACTTTGAAATTTTTTTTTTTTTGAAACAGTGTACATTTACATATATTTGTTTTCTACTTATCCGATCAACATCAAATTTTCAGGGCTTGTATAATCGGGTGAGATACACCTTTTTTTACTTAGATAATTTTTTTATATACTCAATAAGAAAAATTTTTAAAAATTTTCAAAATATTTTTTTTTTTAAATTTGTTCTAAGAACAAATCCTAAACTACTGCATATACAAAGAAATTATCTAAATAAAAAATGTGCATCTCCCCTGACTACAATTGTCCTGAAATTCATGCACGACGACGGATACAAAAGAAAATAAATATCCCACTTCTTTCAATTTAAAAATCAGCACAATGTAGGCTTTTGCAAAATGCCATCTTCCTCAGATATCGGCGGTCAAATATCAAAAATTCCTTTCCAACGACTTTTTAGATAATAGTCCAATCTTTGTATATTTCAAGTTTGAAGTCATTTCGAAAAAAACTGTAGGAGGAGAATCGACAAATGTCAAAAACATAGGTTTTGAAAAATTGAAAATACCAAAGCAATGACTACAGACACAGTAAAACACTCGTAAACGACGATTTAGACGTCAGAAAAAGCTACAGTTTGGTGTTTATATGGTCAAAATCGGCTGAAAATTCCTCATTTTATGTCCATTTTTACGGGGGGGGAAATTGGGCTCAGCCCGAAGTAATAATTGGAGCGTCCCCTGAAAAAAAAGAGTGGAAAAAGAAAAGAGAAGATTCAGAAGAAAGGAATTAGAGAAGAAGACCAAGAAACACAAGAGCTGGCAACGATGGCTTGGAAGTTTGAGTGCTGGGGAAGGAGATGGTTTCTGAGAAAACAAAAACCTATACGGACAGTGTTTACAACCATACTGTCACAGAGAATTTAAGTGAATTAAAAGTATCTGAATTACTTAAGAAATGTATTTAAATCATCTGTTATGTATCGAGCGCTTCCGTTGTCAGGAGTTATGTGATCTAAATAGACATCACATGGTTCTTTGATAAAAACGTAATGCTCTTCATACTCCATAACTGCAAATGTTTTGGTTCGAACTTTTCTTCCATCAAATCCGATGCACTAGATTCTCTGTTCTGATATTCTGTGAAGTTTGCTTCCTCAACCCAACTATTTTACTTTCTCTTTTTACTTTTTTTCTCTCTAGTAAATTGCCTGCATTTAAGATCCCCATATATTGCAAAGCAACATTAGAAATTGGAGTAGTAGCTCTACAACGTAAGAGTTCTCTCTCTGTTGTCACAGACAATTTATCATACAAAAATCTGTTTTGATTTTCTTGTATTTCAATATTTTTCGTCAATGTTCGCTGAGGAATTAGTCTTCACTATATCAAAACCTCTTCCAACAGCCGTACGTAGATTTTATTCTTTCCTACATTCATAGGTATCTTCATATTATCTTGAGTGTCCTTTTACTATTGCTGAAGTAGTGGGTTCTCATATATTGGTACCTAAGCTGGTTTAATTCAAAATTATTTTTGTCCTTCTCTGATTATTATTGGAGCATGTGCAGAAAATTTCGAATGAGGAAAATTTTTCTTTTAATGACATCAACTTTCATTACTTTTGAAAATAAAAATGGGAGGGAGGAGCAGCAAAAAAGTTTTAACCAAGTGGAGGGAGAGGATTAAAATATTGTATTGGAATATTATCGATTATGGCGAAGTAGAACGATTTTGATGAAGCAAACATGAAATTTTTAAAAATATATGAAAAGAAAAAATGATGTAACTTAGAAAAACATATTATAATTTAATATTTTATATAAATAAATTTTTATATTTTATTTAATATTTTATATTGATTATAAGATTGATATTTAATATACTGTCAATGTTAGAGAAGTTATAGGGAAGGTCATATAGGAATAAAGCCGCTAAAAATAAGTGTTAAAGTAGGAATTCATTCTGGTTATTAATCCTTTTTCTACACATGATATATATGTATGATAATCACTTTTAATAACGTAATATATTAAAAACAAATATTAAGAAATATTAACAGAATATTGCGTTATTTACTTATTACAAATGCAAAGTTTAGTTGGTTTGCAATTATTTATGAAGTAAAGTCTTGAGATGAGCTTTGTGGTTTCGTGATTATTCCATTATGTACTTCTCTTGTGTATAATATATATATATTATATATAATTATATAATATGATATATATATATATTATATTATATATAAATATATATTATACATTTTATATATATATTATATATATTATTATTAGTGATCCTATATTTATAATATATATATATATATGTATATATATATATTTATATATATATTATTATATATATATATAACATAACTAATTTTGCGCCTGGCCACTTTAATTGGAGGCCAGTCCAGAAAGCCGTACGATTGGCCCCCAGGTTACAGGTCCCAAGAATAGAAGTTACAGTAAAGGTGGTGGGGGGGCGTCGAGGGCGGGGCACTCGAAGGAGTGTCCATTGGGTCGGTGGAATATACGAATGTAGTGCGATAGGATATACGTTGTCAAGTGTTGAATCTGTTTATGATAGATTTGCGCGTGGTGGCCTGATTCTGCAGGCGAGGTTATTGGTTTCTTTGGGACCGTATCTCTTCTGTAGGGGACGATGTTTTGGGGGTGTTTAGTAGATGTTATTGGAGGCGATTTTGTAGGTTATGTGTTGTATTGTGTATGGATGTGAGAGGGCCAAGACCTATGGGGGGTGGGGGAGGAATGTTGTTGTAGAGTGTCATTATAAAGTTTGGCTGGGTGGGAGGAGGGGGATTGGTCTGTTGTCGGGAGCTGAGGTTGGCCGAGTATTTGTGGCCGATGGATGGGTTGGAATGGTTGGTTTCTGGGAAAATTGCTGGATTATGTCTACATCCTCAAGTGGGCAGGGTGGGAGATGTTGTGATCTCGTATGTTAATGCTGGATGGGGGTGTTTTGTCGCAGTGATTATATCTAAGCAGTGTTTTTGTTATTGCAATTTAGGTACGATCGGATTGTGATGTGCTGAGAACTGCGGGGAGATGTTTTTTAGTTCTGAGGAGTTGTTTGTAGATTGTAGGTAAGGTGTGTTCTTGTCGTGAAGTTGTGTTAGGGAGAGAGTGGAGAGTGTTTATTTCCGTTTTGTTGAGGAAGTATTTGGGCGATGTGGTGGGAGAAAGTATATGTGTGTCGTATGAGTTCCTAAATTTTGAGGTTTTGTTTAGGGAAGGAGGTTGTTGTTCAGTAGACTATTGGGTGGGGGGAGATTGGTGAGCGGTCAGGTGTAGGAGGCAGTAATGGAGGATTTAGGGGGGAGCCTTCATTCTCAGTGGTGAGAGCCAAGTTTGTTAAGTGTTGTATTCTTGGAGTGTTGACTGGTGGCGTGTTTACCAGTGGGTGTGAGGAATGAGCTGTGTCGTCTGCGTAGTATAGTGTTGGTGGATGCGTTGGATAGGGAGATGGGGAGATGCTGTAAAGAGATGAGAGGAATGGAGAGAGATGGCGCCCGTGTGGTAGCGTTTTATTATATATTATATAATTATATATTAATATATATAATATATATATATATATCTATATATATATAGTATATATATATAAATAATATTAATATTAATATATTATATTCAGTGGCGTACCTGGAAGAATACACTTGGGTAGGCAGAGTTTTATATTACTATATCTATTATATATACTTAATATATATATGTTTTAATATATATGTATTATATATATATATATGTATATATTTTATATATTATGTTATATTGACATTTTAAATTTTATTATAAATTATATTAACGAAACATTTAATAATTATATTACGTACTATTATCTTGTATTGAAGTTGTTATTCATATATATTTTACCAATGCTTAATTTAACCATTCCAATGGTAAATATTTTAGGCTATCATTTTTTTTTAATAGAGCTCTCGTTTAATTGAATAAGTTTTTAAAGGTTTTTCTTTATATAAATAGTTCAATACTTTTTATGCCATTATGTTCATTATTTTATGTATATAATCTAAATACACTTAAAAAAGTTATATAAAATTTAGCATATAGGAAAAAGTGGTCATGTCCGATCCCAAAATTTCAAAGAACTGCCAAGCCACATATTTCGTCCATTTTTACGTGGACGATCGGGGTACGAAGCAGTTTAGTTAATATCTTATCGATTATTATTATCGTTTCTGATTATAGTAGGAACAGATACCCGTCCATTATAGTTGACGTAGGAAAATGAGTATTCTGCACCGCGTAAGGTACAAGAATTTTATTTAAGATCAGAGTAGGAGCGAGAATTTTAAATGATTATTTTATTATAGCTATTATTATTGTGGTTGTTGTTGCTTTTAATTTATGATGCAAATAGTTCTTTTTTAACTTTTATATAATATTTAATATATTGGTATATCCTTTTACAATTTAATTTCAATTATTTAAACGGCAAAAATAATGGTTACCAGCTCCATATCCCCCCCCATTCATACCCCACTGATGGATATCTATATTCTATATGTTTATATGCATTATATTATATTATATAATACTATTATATTATTATATTATATATATATATATTTATTATTAACTATTTAAGCAAAATAAACTATTCTGATACATCTATCGAAAAAAAATTATCTTTTTTAAATGTGAAGATTGATAAGTAAAAACTTACTTCAAAAGGAAAAGAAGGAGGTTCAAAATATAACGAAGTCAGCTTTCGCCATACACCGGAGTTTTACTCAGGAATTATAAAAATATAATGAGGGAATTTTATTATAAGAACAACTGGGAAGCTTTATTGGTTCGACAAATCTATATTTTTCCCAAACCTTTAAACGTTTTTCTTCATTAATAAATTATTTAAAAGGTTACCAATTTTCATTTCTCCTGGATTTTTGTTGAAATTTTTTGTATTTTTTATAATAATTGATTCGATGAGTTTTCTTATCTCAGCATTTTTGTAAGATAAAACTTTTTTTGCAGAATTCATTTTGATCGTATGATTGTGTTAAAAGGTTAAAGGTAAAGGGTGTATTATTAATAATAATAATAATACATGGTCGTGATATAGCCATAGCAGGCACACTTTAATTCCCATTGTGCAAGCACACAACAATTACTCATTACGTTGAGTAGCGACGAGTAAATATAGAGAATAGCTCACATTCTCTCGCTTCAACCCAGTCTTGAAATTTTTTTAAAATCATTGATTTCAGCGAAATATTTTCATCACAATTATTGCACGCTATACTATAAATTCCTGTATTACAATGTTCATTATTTAATTGAATTTTTGACATTTAATTGAATTTTTTACATAAATTTCATCTTGAGAGTGTTTGGAACGGACTGAATTAATGAAACTGAATTTGATAAATTTCTTCAATTTGGATTCGATAGGACGAAAAACATCTATTTATCCTTTTATAATTTTTTTTCAAGGTTTCATCTCAAAGAGTATAATTTTTTTCTTGCTCTATGAAAAGGTTTGTTATAGCATATTCCGGGTAATAAAATGATTTAAGCATTCACAAATTTACACACATTATCCAGATAACATGGGCTACATATTTTCCTTGCTCTAAGAAATTGTCCTGTTTATAAAGCAAATAAGTAGTAGTAGTAGTAGTAGTAGTAGTAGGTATAGTTAGTAGTAGTAGTGTGTGAAGAAGAACCGGAAAATCAGTTAATTAAGGAGAGCAATAGCATAAATGTAAGGTAATGGTAGTAGACCGCACCACGTTCGAACGTCAATCTGTTATATATATATATATATATATATTATATATTATATATATATTCTATATATATATTTATTATATATATATATATATATATATATATTATAATATAATATGATATATATACTATATTTATAATATAGATATATAAATATATATATATTTAATATATATATATATATATATATATATATATTATTAATATATATATATTAATTATATATATTATATATTATATATATTATATAGTTATATATATATATATTATATATACAGATTATATAAATATAGAGTTATATAATTTCATTGAAAATTGCAGTATTTATAGCGATGAATTCTTACCACTTTTTTTTTAATGTTTAATAAGCTTGTGTATTGTATTATGTAATTGTTTTCTTCAATATACAAATTTTCGCAAAAAATAGAGATTTATCGAAGCTTTTATGAAATTGAGAATATCGATGGTATATAATGTAACTAGGCAAAGCGGGCAGCTGAAGTGTAGGAGTCGCCTTGAATTATATATTATATATTATATTATTTATATATTATATATTTTTATATATATATATTATATACTATTATATATAATATTATTCTATTAAGTATATATATATATATATATAATGTTATATAATAATATATATATATATATATATATATATATATATATTTTTATATACTTATATATATTATTATATTATATATAGATATATATATGATATATATTATATAATATAATATATATAAATATATATATAATATATATTATACTATAATATATCTTATATATATTATATATATATACTATATTATATATTATATTATACTCTATATATATTTATTATATTATTATATATATATATATATTATTATATATATATATATATATACTATATTTAATTAATATATATTATATATATATATATAATTATATTATATCCTTATTATTTATATATTTATATACAATATATATAGTAATATTATATATTTTTATATTATTATATATATATTATATTATATAATATATATAATATATTTTATATTATATATATATTATATATTAATATTTTATATTATATATAATAGTATTATATATATTATATTATATATATAGTTTATATACTATATAATTTAATATATATAATATTTATATTTACTATATATATATAGCAAAGTGTTTTTTAACAAGTATTTCAAAATCGAGTCTAATTTTTAAATTTTGTTCATTGTAATTATTTAATTGTTTAGCAAATAATTAATAAATCTCACCAAAATTGTTTTTCAATTTTTTTTTTACCTTCAAAATGAGAATTTGTCATCTCATTTTTTCTATCTTTTTCTTTCTCTTTTTGTTCTAGCTTTACGATGTACTTTAATTTGTTCCTTTTCTTGTTCATGCTTTTCTTTTCCCCTTTTTCTTCTTGTTTTTTCTTGATCTTCTTTTGTTTCTCATGTTCTTCTTATTATCATTCTTTTTGTTATTGCTTTTCTTTTTCTTCTTCTTCTTCTTCTTCTTCTTTGCTTCTTCTTATTTTTCTACATTTTTTTTTCTTTCTTTTCTTTTCCTTTTTTTATTTTCACTTCAAAATCTGCTTTTTTTCTTTAATCGTGTCTTTTCTTCTTCTTCTGTTTTGCTCTTCTTTGTCTCTTTTTTCTTCTTTTCTTCTATAGCCCCTATAGGTTTTTTTTATTGTTAAAAGTAGCATAATAATAATAATCATTCAATTTTTTAATATCATCTGAGAGAAATTTGTTCCATTTTCAAAAATTAAAACCATAAAAACTTAACCCTATTTCTATTTTTTTTCGTAATTTATTGTAATTATTTTTAATTCTGAATTGTTTTGAATTATTATATTGTATTCATTTTATGAATTATTTTTTATTATTGTTATTAGCTTTGTATTTATTATTATTTTTTATTATATTATTATTTATTTTTGTTTTTTCTTTTATTTTTATTTATATATAGATATATATTATATATAGATATATATATATATATATTATATTATATATATTAATTTATTATATGATTTATTAATAATATTTAATATATTTAATTTATTATATATATGTATTATATATATATATATTTACAGTTTACCACCAGGCAGAGCCCTATTAAGGAGGGGGTGTTACATCAACATTCCACTAACCGCAAATTACGCAGTGAGACGAGCCGGGCTTTAGTGAGGGAGATTAATTGATAGAACATTAAGTGGAATGGAATTCAAGAACAGAGGTGCAGGAAGAAGAGGGCGCTGCAGCGAATAGTCTGAGTTGCTAATGCAACAGCAAACTATGTGCGCTGGCACCCTCTGTGTACCGGGGGTCTTAAAGGAGGTGGCAAGCGAGTGGAAGATCCTCGAGCACTGCAGCTACCGTTACCTTAGAAAAGGAAAACGCCAATCCCGGCCCCGCAAAGAATTAGGGTCACGGTGAACGAGAAGTACGGAGTTAAAGTCTTTTGCTTGACTCGACCCATCCAAAGCCGGGTGAAAAACTGAGCCCCCCGATATCGAGAGCCCATAGCCTACAAGGCAGGATGAGACCTTGTTATACTGGCAGCACTGTGTGAAGAGGAAAAAAAAATTTCTCGCCGTCTACGAATCCGTTTTTGGGCCGCCACTAGCACCAATTGTGATGTGTGGTTTGCCCAGAATTTTTTTGTTTTGTAAGGCAGGATGTCTTAAATTGTAACAGGGAGAGAGGACCGTCGAAGGATAGAAGTTAGAAGGTTGTCTTAGAGAGGGAGATTGTAGAGTGGGTTTTAAGAATTAATTTAACAGGGTTGAGGACCCACCGGAATTTTAGATATTATTATTATTTATTATAATTATTATATTTTTTTATTATTATATTTTTTTATATTATATTATATTATTTTTTATTTTATTATTTTTTATTATTATGTATATTATTATTATTATTGATAATTTACATTTTATTATTATTTTTAATTATTATTTTATATTTTATTATTTATTATTTTTTATTTTATTAATTATTATTATTATTTTATTATTATATTTCCTACTTCACATCAGTCATATATCGTCATCATATCATATCATATCTTCCCGTTAATAATCATCATGTATTATTATTATGTTATTATTTATTAGTATATTATATTATTATTATATTTTTATATATTTTTTATTATTAATTTATATTATTTTTTTTGTTTATTATTATATTGATTATTATATTTTACCATATTTTATATTATTTTTATTATTTAGTTAATTTTTATTATTATTATTTATTTTAGTATATTATTAATGTATTATTATTATTATTATTATTATTATTAATTATTTTATTATTTTTTTTATTATTATTTTGTATATATTTATTATTATTATTTTATATATTTATCTTATTATTATTATTATTATTATATTTATTATTTATTATTTTATTATTATGAAATTCACTCTTTCTTACTGCTGAAACTATGGAAAGTTGGGGTAGAGACACCTTTTATATTTACAAAAAAATTAAAAAAAAAAAATTTTGAAATTGAAAATTATTAAAAGTTGATTTTGTGCAGAACAACCTAATTTCTATAACTAAGGCATGTATTCCTATTATCTAACTTAACAATAGAGTGGACAGAATTTAATCTGAGAAATAACCTACCTATAAATACTACTTTACCTCGTTAGAAACGCAAGGACAAGCAGTTCGTTATAACACACTAAACTCCTTATAACGATATGATTTGTATTAAAAGAATTGAATTTGCAACTCAACTCTTTAAGGTCTTAAAATAATTGTAAACTTTTTTATTTTTTATATTCATTATATTTTGATTAATTATTTATTATCTATTATTATTATTATTATTATTATTATTATTTTAGTATTATTAATTATTCTTTTTATCTATTATTTATTATTATTTTTTATTTTTATTATTTTATTATTATCATTATTATTATTTTTATATTATTATTATTTTTTTAATATTGTTACAACATTTGTTACTAGTATTATTATTATTATTATTAATTATTATTATTTTTATTTTATTAGATGATAGTAGTAAGTAGTGATAGTAAGTGTAGTAGTGTAAACTAAACTTTGATATCCTATTCTTAATCTGTCCAACAGCATTCTTAGGAAACAAAGTGGTTTTCATAACCTAAATCCGTGGCTAACCAGGTGTTAAAAGAACGTACCTCCGAATTAGTATCATTATTAACAACATACATTATTGTTATTATTATTATTATTATTATATTATTATTATTATTATTATATTAATTAATTATTATTAATTATTATTATTTCATTATTTATTATTATTAATTTAATTATTATTTATAATTCTTCTATTATTAGTAATTATTATTATTTTTATATGATTATTATCTATTATCTATGTCACCACTCCATTTTACAAAGAAATTTCGAGGCGTAGTTGGGAAGAAAGAAGATTAGTTTAGTTTTTCGTAACTGTACGATATGTCAGCTCAGTGTGGATCGAAATCGAAAGAGGCGCCGAAATTTGAACCGAGGCCAACTATTTTTACATCAGTAACACACAATATAGTATATTAATATTATATATATATATATATATATTTATATATACTATATATATATATATTATATATAATATATATGATATATATAGATATATTACTATATATACTATATATATATATATATATGATATATATATATATATTAGTTAGAATTATTAGTAATAAAAACTATTTTATCTTAATATAAAGATATATTATATTATATATATAATTATATATATATATATTATATCATATATTAATTTATATATTACTATATCTATATATATATATATATATATATATATATATATATATATTATATATATATATTAATATATATTTATTATATATATATATTATATATATTTAATATATATATAATATAGTATAAGTATTATATATTTATATTATATATATATTATATATATATATCTATATATATATATTTATATATATATTCATAATATTATATATAATATATATATATATATATAATAGATATATATATATATATATATTATATTATATAGATATATATATATTAATAATATAAATATATATTATTATATAATATATGTATATATATCTATAATATATTATATATATATATAATATATTATATATAATATATATAGATATATTTATATATATTATATATATATATATAATACTTATTATAATTATATTTTATATATAATATATATCTATATACTACTCTTCTATTTTTATATTATTGTGTCGTGCTGCTCCACTATTAAATATATATTAAACTCTGAACCAAGAGTCCAGGTTTTTTGAAAATGAATGCGAATAAGCAGATTCCGAAATGGAAACGCAGTAGCATGGTGAATGTGCGGAACGCTACAGGTCATCGATGGAGATGCTGAAAAGAACAATTAATATCTAGGATGTTATAGTCGGTAGTGAGCTCTCTAGCGATATGAGTGTGTGAAGCACATGAAAGTGAATTGATGTATCAATCGAGACAGAAAGTGACTGCAGCAAATATATAATAGCTTTCAAGAATAGATTAGGAATACGTTGGCGTGGACGTTGGAGAAAAATGGCCCATACAAGAAAAGAAAAAGCAGATATATATGTAAAAGTGGTTTAGCTAAATCGCACATGTAGAAATGAGTGGTCTCATAGAAGTTTTCTTTACATTATCGCAGTGACAATGAGGGCCGCTCCAACCCTAATCACCAGTACTTTCGTGCCTTTAGACCTGCTGGTCGCCTTACCTCTGTACATAGTAGACTATATTCTTACATAATTTCCACTCGTTCACAGTTCGTTATGAACAACAGTAGTCTCGTATACTTCCGTCCCTGCCCACTAAATCACGAGTTTAGGGGAAACACGACGCTCAGTCAAGAAAAAGGTTCTCTGCAGATTGACTCACTCCTATAATTAATATGTGATTCGCGCTCGCCTTCAACATCTGGAGAAGATGCACAATCTTCGTAATAAGAACAAGATATTGCACTCAAAAACGATGGGAAATAATGAGATTAGCAGAGAAGCTCACCCAGAAACCTGCTTAATGTAATCAGCAGGAGAACAAGATTAACTCCTGAGAGAAAATCTCAAATCGATGCATTCTTCATGGATATTCAAACTATTTTTTCGTCGCTCTGCCCTATGATTAGTTTTAGCAAAGCATTAATAACTTATTTGTTAATTAGTTATTAGATTATTATTGGTTTCTGAATCCTCTCTCTATTATTATTTATTATTTGACTCATGAAAAATAAAATTTAAAACTATACATCAAATTCTATATCTATTCTCACTTTATTATTATTATATCCATTTATAATAATATTATTCATTTTTTATTATTAATCTCTTATTGACATTTTCCTATCTGGGTTCCAAATATCTTCTTGTTGATATATAAAAAACATAGAATTTCTTCATAATAAAATAATTCCTCTTGGTCTCATACATGAACACAGATGGTAATATCTCACATTCTCTCCTGGGATATTCATATTCATTCTAATGTATATCATTTAAGTTTTATACACATATGTTTAATCTTTTGCAATTATCAAGGACGTATATTCTTACTATAGTACAACATTACTTGTTGTTCTCTTTATGTATTTCTTCAATGCACAAACTCACATAAACTCCTCAGCACCTACACCTACACTCTTACCCAACCGAACCGCCAACACACATAAGGTATACCTCTATATAGGTTTATAATAATATATTATTTAATATATATATATTATATATATATATAATTATATATACTATATATATATATATATATTTCATAATAAAATACATTCATATATATATATATATGATACTAAATATATATAGCCGCCTCATATTATAAAAATATATATAGTATAAATATATAGATAATATATATATACCGTATATAAACTATCTAATTCATTCTATATATCACACATTGATATATACTATCACAATCATCTCTAATATAATATTATATAATATATATAATAACAAGCGTTTCCCTTTTTAACCTATTCGGTGCTACAATCTGTGTCATGAATGGTATGGGTACAGGAAGGTAGAGGTGTGATAAATCACTGCTTGGCGTTACACGACGCGAACGTAGACAAGGTGATGGTGTATTTCTAATGAATAGTGTGCGAGCCAATATCATCTTCTAGATATTTTGTGACTACCGTCCAATTGTACCTTCATTACAGATCAAAGCCGATAAAGCACGTGCGCTCGCTGGTCTTAGATGCATGTTGAATGGTTTGCTCTGCATTTTCGTGTATAGTCATGAAAAGAGAATGGAGGGTGTGAAGGCTTAAAGAGAAGTGAGGATTTCGCCCATTTGTATTACTTCTTATTCCATGCAGTAGCCCCATATTGTCGTAGATGGAAGCATGACCTAGACCCCTTTAGTAACCTCATGATAGTTACAAGCGAACTCCCTAGGAATTCTAAATGGTTAAATTTAAGTTTAAAAGGTAACAATAACGTGGTCAACGTACGTTGTGATGGGTTAGAGACTAATGGTCATCCTCGCAAGGGAAAACGTGCTTGCAAGAACGAAGACCCGTAGAAGACTTGGTTATTGGTCCTCGATAAATCCTGAAATTCGGATGTTCTGTAATTGGATACAGTCGAGTAGGGAGCGTTCCAGATTGAATAGTTTTGGTTCGGACCCTGAATGGTTGGAAAACACGATAGATCCCAAAAAGGGAAGCCGAAAATTAATTTGCACCAGCACACATTCCTGCCATTTCACAATATACACTCCAGGGTTGTTTTTTGGGTGGCCCGTGACTTAGAAAAGCATCATGAGTGCAAGTGGTAGGTACAATGTGACTGGATTTCCTGTGAATGATGCAGGCACTATGTGCTCTTCAGTAAGTTTCCAAAATCTTATCCTTAAAACCCCCCAGAGGTATTAAGGTACCCCAAATATTTGAAAACTCAGACATCATTAACTAGAGTTTGTGGTGTCAGGTGACTGGATTCTCACGGCAATAATTCCCCCTCAGAGTCGCAAATAAAAGCTTTCACACTGAGGAACATGTGCCTCACTCACACACCATATAACCTTATTGACCTTCTATTAGATTTCTAGTAGCTGTGGTGTTTGCTAAAAATACGATAACTCTCGCAGCTAACTCGCTCGTTTTATGCGAGCTGCTCTTAAATAGATCCCCCCAAATCTCGTTATGTGACGCAATTTACGAGGTACTGTGCAACTCTATTACAGTCAGATATTCACACTTCTAGTGTCTACTGAGGCTCAATTAAAACCGTTTGTGGGGCTTAGGATTCATGCACGCGAAGGTATATGATGAATTTACGAGACAGGAGGTAGGTAAAAATTAGAATGAGGAAGTTTAAGTGAAAGCCAAGTAAATAAGGTATGGTATGTAAGGCCCGCCTGCGCCGCCCTATGACTTATACCTCCCGTCCATCAATTCTAACACCATTTTCTCTGTCTTGAACATCGCGTCGAACTGTCTAAGATTTACCTTGTCAAGGCAATCCTTGAGGACGGGGCAACCCATACTGCGACAAGGAAGCCAAATTCTTTATACAATAGTGCACGATTGGAAAGACTGATCTGATGATAGCCACCATGTAGGAACAGTATAAGACTGTTAACAAATAGCGCACTGTGGTGGCCTCACTATCGGCTAAATATGAATACTTACTCTTTGTGAAAAGACACGCGATATCATAAAACTGTTTAGAAACAACCATTTGATTCTAGTAACGAGACGCGGGGCTCTAGAGCTAAATGTTGATCTAAAACAGTACTTTTGGGATATGCAAGTTAATATACAGAAGGAATGCTGCCTTGGAATTATAGTGAAGCGCTAAGGAAATCAAAGACAAAAACACTAAACGGGGATACTATCGATAGGAGAATAAAATAGATATCTAAACTAATGACAAATTGGAAGGAGGCTTGGACACTAGAGACATATAAGAGCGAAATATATCGGCAAGCCCCTCTTCCTGTGTAAAGGACATCGTGAGTCATAAACCACGCGTTTTTGCGAAAATTAGAGATAAAGGGGCAATATTATACGATTCCTGTGATTCGTCCTGCTCCCATACTAAATGATTATTCTCATGATGTGATGTGTGCGTCTTTTGTCTAAAACTTGTAATGAGAGATTTGATAGTCGAAACTGTTGAAGATCCGGGAGTGTTGTGAAAAAAGACCACTCTTTCGCTAAAACTAACCTGTTGAACAATCTTGCACCCACAGTTACTTGAATTGTACGGATTCACCAATCAGTCCTTTCAGTCACTACGGTCGTTGACTAGCAATTCTCTGTGTGTGTTTTGTTATTTGCCATAGGACACCTGGCACAAAAAGAAGAATAAATAGATACTTCCCTATTGATTGCAACACTCCAATAAACTAAATAACCCTATAAATTTCTTTCAGTTCCCTGTTATCTCCCTTACCCTGTATTATAAGCGAGGGATGAGATTGATTTATTAGCATGTGACTCTCGATGCGCGAAGATCCCTCGAAACTGTGAGTCCACAATGGGGTCCATAATAGCGCGTTGATTGAAAGTGAGTTGAAAGATTTTTGTAAAATCTGCCAGGTTAGCACTAAGATTGTCAAGATCCAAGTCAATCCACCTAATATGCTTGCTCGCATACGTTTGCTTGTAATAACGAGCGTGGAGGCCCTCTCACACCAGTGATGGTGAATTGTAAATTCATAGGAACTTTGGTAGTTTGATAGTTAAACCTTGAAAAAGACTGACCCGCTAGTTCTTTCTCAGAAGCTTTCGGTGCACTCTAATTGCTCCAAGGGATTGAGGTAGGGAGCTTGTTAACATCTCTCTCCTCTTGTGCCTGAATAACCATCTAAATGCGCCCGGTTTAGAATACCGAGAAAGGTGGAATAATGGCTCCAGTCTATGCTTAATCGATGCGAGAAGACTCTCTCTTAGTTCGATCATCGCAGTTGGAGTAAGGATTCACTCATGCTGGTTCATGTTACTGTCTATGGTATGATAATACAGAGAAGTGTTTCAAAGTGTCGTGTCGTGTCTGTCCAGCCGAACTCTCGTCATCTCATCCGATGTTTACGAAAAAAGTCGATTGTACCGATTTAGAGCCATCAGCTTTCGGTGTTATGAGTTGTGTGATATCCTTCTCATAGAATATATGTGATATACCACACTATGATTCTGAGAATTTTCATTTGAGAGACGCGATTCAGCAGCGGCCATTATCAATTTGTGCAGTGATGTTGTAGGTTTTATGGCTTCTCTTTCAAATGTGCCCTTGTTAATCCATAGATCGTAAATTCCGTGGACAATAGCTGTCCAAACTGTATCATTTACCTACCTCTTTTCATCTTATAGTTGAATCTAGGTAATATTGTGAAATGACATTTATTTGTCCTGTTTTTTCCGTGTTGCCTACGCTTTTGAATATTGGAATAATATAAATTACCAAAGTCGTTATATACTTGTTCGTTTAATTGTAGCCGTTGTGATCTAGTTAAGTAATGAACTGGTGTCAATTGTATTGAATCTGTGTCTATCCATACGCATTATCTAATACCGTGTGTGGTTTAAGACTGGTGTTTAACGCTTGTGGCTCCTCTGATCTCTTTCTGTCTTATTGGCTACTACTCTTCAACTTGTATGGCTAATATTGGCATGGGTTGCCTCTTTACTTTATTTCGGGCTTGATTTCGTTCTACCCTGATAGTTGCCCGAAACTATTCTGAAAGATTGATTCTGTAGCAATGTATATCGACTCTAGCGGAGTAAATCATGTGATTGCATGGCCGTTTCGTAGTTCGTAATCCAAAGGTGGGGTTGAAGAAATACCTATTGGCGCGAGTATGTCAAAGACGTTTAAAGAAGGTTTCAAATTGTTTTCAAACTGATTTACTTCGCGCAGACGTTCTTCACATACTTCATCCTATATTACTACTTGCTTCACTAAAACTTCTCACCTCTTTATGATTTGAAGGGCACCAACTCATCTCCCCCTTAATTCTGGATCATGCCTACATCTGTTCAATGCATTGACGTGCATAGCAACAGCCAGTAGAACACGTGTCTGCGGCGTTTTAAACTCTCTCTCTATAATTAATTGTTTGGATGAGTTTATGAAATAGGGACCCGAAATGACAAGAGACATAATGTATTAGCTCAGAGTGGAAAGTTAGAGTGCCTGCCATTAATCCGCCTAGGAAAAAGCTCGCGCTCGCGTGCCCCAATTACACATCCCCCGGCTTGGGTTTAGAATGAAAAGGTTTGACTCAAAGCTCATCATTGAGCTAGTGGGCGTTCAAGGCGTATACCTCATGTTGGGACTAACACGAATAAGTTCATCGAATATACAAACTTTGATCTAATTTGTATTTGGTCAACTTGAGATTCTGGTTCTTTCGGAATATGCATGTCTACTACTTATACTCCCCATGAGTCTACAGACATCTAAGTGGAAATTTAGGGTTGTGCTAGGTGTGAAGAAATTGATAAAAAAGAATGGGAAATGAAATACTTATGCCGTGAATTAGAGGTTGTACTGATTTGTGTGTTGTGTAGTAAGGTAGAAGAGAGTAATGATAGAGAAATACATGAAAAAAGTCAATATGTTTAGCGCTGGTCTTTTAGGTAATCAGTGGCGATACCTCAAGTGAACCCTCACAGATGAATAAGACTCTCGATATTCACTCTAAAACGCGGTGCATTGTCTCTATAATTTGAGTGTGCTGCTATTGGGACCGAGACAGCTGGGCAGCGCCCACCGAAAGAAGATGCGATGACGTCTCGGTGTGATACGATTGTCTGAAGGAGAGGAATTGTGAGTTTTGGCAAGAAGGCGAGAATAAGTTGGATAACTCGATAGCTTTGTATGGCTCTCGGGAGTCACACTCATTTGTTATAGGGCTTGGTTGGGACCTGGGGGGGATGTAAATACTACATTGACGAATTCCGAATAGTGAGTGATCACGTTCGCGGTCCCATGTATGCCCTTGGTGGATGGAATTATTTATGTGACTGTGTGAGGTGGGGCGCGGGAACCGGGGATGCTCTTTTGAAACATAATAATCTAAATGGGCGGGAGGGGCCTCGCCCGTATGGTGCGACGCTTCTGCATTCCTCTCTCGTCGTTTCTCAAGTGTTTTTATTAATGAATATTTTTCTCTCCGTTTTCCCGAATGCCTTGGTACAGCACCCCTTTACCCCATCTATGGGGCCAAAGCTGATAGAGCTAGAGATCAAATAGTGTAATAGAAGCATACGAAAAACTCTCACTCTCTTTTACCTAAAAATATTAGCGCTATCCAATTTTTGGAACTTTTACCCATGTTTTTAAAACAAAAACTTTCTAACACTAAGAATAATGGACGCAATCTTAAGAGCAATATTCAAACCATAATCTATAATTGTTTGACTGGCTTCAGGTAAGTTGACTTCTATTTACAATAGTAATAACTGTAGAAGAAAGAAAAATAAAAACTTTAGGTTCTATTTAATGCAGCAATCTAAAATAGAGTGCAATATAAGGAGTGCATTTTAAGAGAGGGAGTATATGAAATAAACTTCGCTCACGACTCTCAGTGATAAGTATAGAGAGACAATTACTCATTTTTATGGTTCGATGCTATTTCATTATAATGAGTGTTCTACTGTGTGTTCAACAACTATCCACCAGATACCCAACCAATTTATATATTAAAAAGGCGTACAAATAACGTTGTGTATTTGAATAAAAAAAATCCCCCCCTACCCCCCTTATATTGCATTTGTGTGAACTTATCCCTATCCTTTCTTGACCCTCGAGATCTGCTTCACACGCATTATCTAATCTATATTCTAATATAGCTTTCGCAGTAATTTCTGTGTAGGTGGGTGATGAAACATAGATATATCAAACATGACACAAACATCGTATAGTACATGTGGTCCTCGTGTCTCTATTTTCAGGAAAGGCGAACAAAGGTACTCTGATATGGTAAGATAGGGAATATCGCTGCGTTTTTAGCCTACATAAAAACAGAAGCTACTAACTTAATGCTGTTTGCCTTCGTATGGCTAATATTACAATGTGTTTTGAGGAAGATAAATTCTGATCACCTAGTTAAATCTTGGCTTCTATCTTTTCTCATGCAAGTAAATGATTTAAGCCTTCAGTACACACTTTAAATAGAATCGTTGATAATGAGGAATGAATGTACAGAGATAATTGTTAGTAAGGAAGAGATATAGAGATATTTGATATAGTTAGATAAATGATTTGTTCCCCCCGATGTGAATTGAATGAACGCTTGAAAGGAAATCCCAGGGTGAAAATATTGAGGGTATATATATAATATTATAATATATCGATATGTGATGGGGAAATGTGTGTTTTGCTGGATGTAGGAAGGATATAGAGAGCGGGTGAGAGAAGGACAGTTTAGTACTTTTATGTAGTGAATGATGACTTGTGGTTAACCAGAGTAAGGTAGACTGTGTGTGTGTAGTGTAGTACTCAAGATTCTAATGGTTAATTTACGTTATGGAAAGGTTAAAGGTTGTGTGGTGATTGCCTATATCAGGCAATTAAGGGTGTGATGGTTGAGAGTAGTGCGATTTTTCTGTGACTTAATACTGCATTGATGTTTGTAAAATGGGATATATTATAATGAGTAGTAGAGCTTAGATTGATTGTGTTTGATAGGTGACCTAAAGGGTATTGGAATATTATATAGGGGTGATCAAAAGCCATGTATTTAGGTGGTTTTGGTAATATATAGTATTCACCCGGGAAAAATAGAGATAGTCAGGAAGAGGTATTCTACTAGTGACGGAGAGTATAGTATGTAGTGAAAAGTAATACTTTCCCCTGTAAAGCCAGAAGAGTATCATAAGTATCAATAGAGTTGGTGTTGTAGGTATAAGATGGTGATATCCGAAAAGTAACAAGTATAATAAACTTGTTACTTTGTATAGCATTTGGTTAGAAAATTGAAAAAGGAGATGTTTGATAGTAAGTGATTGTGTAATGTTAATCTAAGGGAGGAGTAGGTAATTGACCATTTTCGTAGTCATTTGTTGTTTTAAATGTAGTTTAAGTTTAAATAAGCTGAGGTAGGTATTGGAATGGTATGAGATGGCTTGATATAATAACACGTAAGGAAAAGTGGCCCACTCATTTTTTGAAAGTGAAGTGTGAGTCAAAAAGACCATAGTTACATTAAACCTTGTAAATATGGCGAACATGTATTAGTGGAAGTATATTGTATTAAAAGTAAAGGAATCTAATACCGATTTGCCCCATGTGTCTCTGTGAGTGGATGACGTACCAGGGTTTAGCGCACATCGTGAGAAAAATATCTTTGATATAGCCAAATGAGTCCTAATAAAAAGTGTGTAAGAGATGTATATATAGACTCTGAATTGTGTGTAAAATAAAAAGCAAAAGAGAAGACGTACCCGAATCTTTTATTTTGCGCTCGCAAAAGTAGGGGGCCCTGATGATCATGAGGCGTTGTGATGCAAGCCGATTAGAAGTAAAAAGGAAGCATGGTCGAGAAAAGGGCCTTCTCCGCCCTTGTATAATACATAATAACAGCCCAATGATGTTTAGAAGTATGGTTTCTGAGGGTAAGTGTTAAATTATTATTGGAAAAGGAGGACGATAATAATTTGTAAGAACAGCACGTTGCAATAAGTTGAATGTGAGTACTTAGTAGGTAAATTTAGAGTAAAGGTTATTTGAATGTGCCGTAATCTAAATGAGGTCAAGAATCTGTGTTATGATTTTTTTTATTTGGTGTGATTGTAATATAAGGGAAAAAATAACATTATAAATCTGAGTAAATATAAAGCTACCAGAGAAAGTGGAATAAAATATTGATTGCTCAAGTGCTACTAGCCTTTTTTTTTTATCTCAAAATATGGCGAAGTGCCCGTGATCCTCCGTGTTTGAGCATTACGTGTTCACAATCGGTTGTGGTTAGAGGGGACTGTAAGGTGTTTTTTACCTTTTTTGCGTGTGTATATATATGGTGGTCTAATTAACTATATTGTGTGTGTTAAAAAAGAAGAGTTATATTAAGGTTTTTATGGTGATACAAAAAATTGTGAAAAGAAATTTACTTGTATGTTGTGTGTATAGTGGTATTATTTTGTTTTTGTGAGTTTTTTGCCAGTATATATGTATTTTATTTGTTTAAATTATAAATAATTGGAGAAGAAATAGTGAGGATCATATATAGATAAAAGAGGAAAAAAGATGGTATAGGATTTTCGTATGATAGAGAAGTTATATTAGAACACAGAATCTAGTTAGGTGTGGCACAGACTTACTATAGATGCATAATAAATCTACTTGGTTCTGAAAATAGATGAATCCCCCAACAGACCCGGAGGCCCCCCCGAATAGATGGATGATTGAAAATTGGGATTTGGAAAAGTGTGTAAAATAAATAGTAGTTTATAGTAATAGGGCGCTAAGTTCGAGGCTTGGGGCGAGCCCCTAGTATAAGTTTCAACGAGCCTTGTTAATAGATGGATAGGGATTGAGGCCCCTTCTTTACTCAACATTTATCATATGAGAATTGGTCGCGGGAACATTGTGTTTTTTGCAAGTATATAGATCAAGAGGAGAGACTATATTTATGCTTGTAGTTTCCAGTCAAAAGAGTTATGACGTTTCAAAATAGATAATGACACAGAAAAATGATATATAGCTCTCGAATATGCCATATTGGTGCTCGTTTAGTAAGAAGTTATGTATTATGAGTGTGGTGGATCCATAATCTTTATAAATCAGCAACCATATTACAAGTCGAATTGTCGAGTGTTCCGAAGAAAGAAGAGTGTGGACCCTTCTGTTTGTTTTTAGGTTTTACACATGAGCTCTCCTTTGCCTCGATCTAGGTCTTTTGTCTCGAATGGATTAATAGGCCTTTGGTATACTCGTGAAAGTGTTAAGTGATATTATGGTTTCATGCTGTGGTTGGTAATTGTGAGAGGGCATGGAATCAAGTATGTATTGGCCACGCCATAGTGAAATATTGTCTTGTAAGATATTAATAGAGATGTGGATGAGTGTACCTGTTCTATGCATGTGAGGCTTGTTTAAATTAATAAGGGCAAGTGAGGCAAGTAATGTGTTACTTAATTCCCTAGGTAACTATACTCTTAATTTAGTATGGATAGAAGTATGTGCAAAACGAAATTTAAGAGGTGGCATATAAGTGTGATCAACGGATAGAGTTATACTAGATGTTGCTGCTAGAATGGAGATTGAAAAATATGAGGCGTGGAAAAGCGGTACCAAAAGGCTTTTTCACGGAGAGAGATTGTCAAAAAGTATGCCGAGATGCAATTTTCTGAACCTACGTTTATGAAAGGTAGAATTTTCAGCTTTAGAGATTTGCTGATAATAGAAAGAGAGTTTCTGAGAGGATTGGTTAGTATGATGTGAATCTCTCAGTGTAGAGGTGTGTAAAGGGGGGTTTGGAAAGTGTAAAGGTAGAAAGGTAAGGTTATGGTTGTGGTGAGGACAGTCTCGTATGAAAGCCATGTAAGTGTGAGATGTGACTTCTATTACCTAAATATGGAGTTATAAATATTTTTATGAGAAACTAATGCAATGTGATTGATTACTGGCTTGATGATGTGGACGGCTAGTATTAGGAAGACTTGTGAGTGGCATATGGAGATAAGGTGCTGGTGCATTACCCCGTTTGTTGTGCTCGCTAAAAGCGCGAACTTATTTTGTTGTGCGTGCGCTCTGGGTCTTTTCCATCGAGGGATATACTAGGTTGATTTAATACTGTGTAAGTGATTATCAGGTAGTGAGGTGGCCCTTTTCTTGTGGGCTTAATAACAAATTGATGGGCCTTTTTTGATAATAGATCTAAAGAAATGTATCGACATGACAATCGTAGGAACTTGCTATGTGTGAGGAGAATTTGAAAGACGTAACTGAGCGGAGGAATGTCGTATATTAGCGAGTTGTGTTGTGTGTAAGAAACAGGATAAATGAGGGATAATGAAGTACGTTAGTGGTTTTGGTTCAATGTGGAAAGGATGGAATGATAGTCGTTGGTTAAGCGGGCATATGTATATATAATAGGTAGGTGTGTGTCGGAATACCCGACTGAGCTGGGAGAATGAAAGAAAAAGTGGCATTGAGTCAGGTAAAGAATGGCGTGGAAGGAGAGTAAATATTAGTTGACCGGAAGGCTGAGAGAAAGAAAAATGTGCAATGTAGTATAGATATAGGCATCGGCGGGTATTTTGTAAAGGGGGTATGGTTTTGGCCCATGGGAAAGGGAGACCCACCTGAAACGAGATGCCTATACAGACTAGAAGTGAGTTCACGTCTCAGCCGGGGGTATTTTTTTTTCCTCCACTCAGTGTTTATATTTAGCTATGAGAGCCTGTTCAAGTGTGGTAAAAATTATTTTGACGCCCCCCCGCGCCCGATTCTCCCCCTAATAAATTGATCTTATCAATCATAGCTTACGGTATCTACTTAATCCAAGAGATTACTGTCTTTATTATTATACAAGCTACTGGTTACCATCTTTAGCTTACTTACTTTTTGGTTCCCCGGAGATGTGACATAGTGGAGTACGAAGAAGTTTTTTTAAATTCTTGGCTGGTGGACAACTAAAAAGGTGGGGATGAGACGCAGATAGAGGAAAGTTACTAGATATATTTAATTTGAATAAGCCATTGAGCGTGATGCTGCAATCCTCTATATTAAAACACAAAAAATAGTTCTTTCCCTGTACAATAGTCTTCACTCGGTATATTGCAAAAATGAATGCGGATAATAGCTTTCTGGCTTTAAGGCGATGCACTTACAAATAGAGTACAGCTCCTGACATGGCCAACTAGACAATTGCCGCAGTTGACATTTGACCTTCATCAGATTACATCACTAGACTATCTGTGAAAAATAATTGTGCTGGAAAATTTACCTACTGCTGATAAGAATAAAGAATAACTAATCAGTATTCAGCATTAATAGTAATGTAAAATGTTAAATATATATATGTACTTAAACTCCAGATAATAGCACAATATAAAAGCGCAGACACCACATATAAGTAAAAGAACCAGAAGTTTTAGTCAGTGAAGCTTATACCTAAATGCTCAAAGACCTTTACAGTATAAACGGTCAGAGTTGTCTTACCTTATAAAATTTCAGTAAGTATAAGCTTCTTAATTATACGTTTTGATGATTACGTGATTTACGAATATTTAATTGACTTTGAGATATAAAAACTAATGATTGAAAAAAGCACGGTGATAAATACTTTTTGTAAACCGTCTCCAAGGTGAATTTTCTCAGGTATATACATAATAAATGAAGATAATTAATTATCTTATCGTTTTTGCTATATCTAGTTTAATTATCAAAATTTGGATGCCTATAAAAGGATAAATATATATGTGAACATAATATAATAAAAATTGCTATAATCTAATTTATATATATTTTAATATATTATATATATATATATTATATATATAATATATATTTAATATATTATATATATATATATATATATAATTATCTATTATATATCATAATATAATATATGATATATAATATATTATATATTATATATATATTTTATAATAATATATATAATATATACTTATATATTACTAAGATATATTAATATATAATTATATATTATAAATATACTATATATTATATATATATTATATATATATATATATTATATATAATTATATATATTATTATATATTAATTATATTATATATTATATTTTGTAAATGATACAGGACCCCACGGCCCACTAAAGAGCGGCGCAAACCGAGTGAATAATTAAACTCGATGTGAGTGGGTCTTGACTTGTACATCATTTTAAATGTTAAAAATAATAATTAAAAATTGTAGAATGGTGGAAATGCAATATTTCAGTTTACAAATAAAATAAACTATATAAATAAAAACGATGTCCTTACACAATTTATATAATTACTAATATATTTTTGTTTAATAGTTAATTATGAAATTAACAACATCCGTATATATATGTATATAATTATGTATATAAATATATGAATTTAAAAATAGAGTTATTGCTAAAGTGGAAAGATTCAGATAAAGATATAGGGATAATCCATTTTAGAAGGTGTCGTTATTAATGATCACCCTAAAGTAGGTAATAAAAAATGTGACGTTACTTGCGAATGAAGGGTCCAGTTGGGGGACAGTAAATGAAGAGATATATTACTTGTGTATACCAGGAATTAGGGGAATGGATAAATATATATATATATTCTGATTATTATATATATATATAATAAATTATATATTATATACTAATTATTATATATATGTATATATGGATATATACTAATATATAATTATATATACCACTAAATATATATATAGTTAATACTAATTATTAATATATAATAGAAAATATCAATAAGATGCTAAAATAAGACATAACTAAGCGATAGGAAAGTGCATCTCGACGACCTTGATTATACTAGAAATCTCACTCACGGCTTCAACAGGTTTAATAAAGTAGAAAATAATAATATTAGATATTAAAGATAGCTTATCTAAGTTATATAATATATAGTAACACACTATAATGTGACCTCAAATTGAGTGTAAATAGAAATCAATACCAAAGTTGTGCAAAACTATAAATCATAAATGATAAGGATCTTGGAACGACTGAAAAGGTTAGTAAAAATTAATATATTAATCTGTTATTTTGAAATTAAACTACTTAATAGTAATTAAATATACTGTACTATGCATACTATACATACTCATAAAGTGTTGTATCTTTAGAAATTACTATTATTGCCTATATATATATATTAATATTTAAATAATTATATATATATATATATTATATTATATATTATATATATATATGATTATATATATATATATAATTATTATAATATATCATTATATATATTATATATATATAATATATATATATTATATTATTACTTTAACATTTAATATATACTTTATATTAATATATTATATAATTATATATTTAATATATTATATAATAATCTTATATTAATATATATATATATTAAATTATATATATATATATATATATATTATATATATTTATTATATTAATTACTATATATATATAATATATATATTATACTATTAATAGAGATTATACATATAGTACATATTAAGGGAATAATAAGGAGGGATATTGACTTAGAATAATGATAGGGATGGTACTTTTGTAGCTACGATGACAGTATAAGGTGAGGGTAGTAGTGGAGTAACACTTCTTAAATTCTAGCATTAACTAAAAGGCTAAGTAATGGACGATAGTGATAGTTGAATGTGGTGTAGTGATTTTGATGTAGCTGCAAGAAATGATAAATTAAGTAAATTTTGAGGAATAGGTAGTTCTATAGTAGTGAAGGATAATAGGTTGATAAAGTTATTAGAATTGGTTAAATATCTGCAGCATAGATAATAGAATTTACTTGGTGAAATAATATGATACAGATAATCACTGAGGACGCGAGATTGGTTGACTGATTAGGACTTTGGTGAAGTTGATAACTAGAGCGCTATTCTTATTAGAGTGGGTATTAAAATTAGCAGATGGGATATGTATACGTGGAGTAGCCTATAAGTAAATAGTACTATATATGCGCTTATTAGGATAAGGAGATAAAGATACAAGTAATATAATTATATTATGAGTAGCGGGAATTAAGTAATTTAATTAGTTCATTAAGCTACGCACCTTATACCCGGTATTAGGGGATAGAAGGTGGGAAGTTACTGTGGTATTTTGGTATCGAAGAGTGCTATCTACTAGTATGTACATGACAAGACGGTCGGTGAAGAAATGGTGTATCATATATAACGTTTAGAAGCTGTACTGAAGGATGTGTGGATTTAAATCTTACATTGAATACAAATGATGCAGAAATGACGAGAGAAGATGAGATATAAATTGTATATAGGCTTTATGGATTTGCACGGGGCATATGATCGGAGGAATAGGAAAGCTCTATCGAGGTATTTTAAGTGATTAGTTGATTTTAGTATGTAGGTTGGCTTTTGATGGATAGAGTATGCATGACGATGTAAAGGTATGTAGAATAAATGGAGTCAAAATGATTGGTGATATTGATATATAATTAATATAGTGGTAAGTGAGCTAAGGTATGTTGTGTTCCTTGGTTAATTTATAAATTTGTTAATATGGATTGGGTTTATTGAAATATATTAATAGGTGGGGTTGCTGGGGATGGTGTTAGAATGATGAAGAATGGAAGAGCGTGGGAAAAGGTGCCTACCTTTTATGATGCGGATGACTGTGGTTCCTTGTGTACTCGCGAAAGAGGGGTGAGCATGAGATTGGTAGAGAGATTTTGGCAGGTGAGTGTAAAAAGGAGAGTGTTTGAAAGTTAAAAAGTATGATGATAACAATATTATATAGTTTGTGGTAAAGTAAAGTCATTGTGAGAGTGAAGGAGCATCTTTACACACACGAAGAGGATATAGTGAAGTTTTTGTTAGACTCGGCCGTATAGAGGACTGCAATATATAAGATGGTCCTGGATATTAATCTTATAAATGATTTTAAATACGTCTTTGGATTTTTCAACAAGGTGGAGTGTAATGAATATTACGCAGAGAAAACATGAAACATCTGTAGTTAAGGAAAGTTGGTGAATGGTAGAAAAGGGGTGACTTCAATTGTTTCAAAATCACAATTGGGTGAGGTGATGAATATAGGGAATCGTTGTGAATAAGATAGTCGTCCGTAAAGCCAGTATATCACTCAAGAGTAAGAGAGATGTTGGTATGAATGTGTATATGATGGTGAGATATGAGTCTGGAAAACTGCAGAAGTTCAAACTATATCCACGGATAGATACTAAAGTACAATATATATCACAGGGGCATCGTACCCTAATAGTACGAAGGTGTAAAGAGGTATTGTGGTGTAGTGAGTGATGATTGTTAGAATTGAATAAGAGAGTGATGGATAAGATGAAACGTATTAGAGAGTTTTGTAGGTTAGTCCAGAAGAAGAATAATGAGTCGCGTATGGAAAAAAGGCGAAGATTTAATAGGAAAATACTAAGTTGAAGATGAGGTAGATATCGATGCAGATTAGTGGAGAGATACATCGGATGATAGGATGCGGCTTAGCGATTACAGACAAAGGTTATGTTATTGGTAGTGGGGATGTGAAGGCTGTGCATGAAAGGAATATCGCGTACACACAGTGGATAGAGACTGGTAGACTATCGCGATATATAAAGAATTGGAATAGTTGCTCTCAAACGATAATTATGGCATCGTGAACTGTGTAAAGGCCCATGTGAGTTTGACAAGGCGAGAAAGAAATGTTATATAGGAGTGAAAACGGCTGGGGTGGTGTTGTGGGGGAATGCCGTTAGTGTTGGGTTTGAACCCCTAACCATCTGGGGGCTCCAGGGTGTGACAAACCCCAGTGGAACAATTGCCCAGTAAACTGTTATGTGCTGTGTATACACCACCAAATCCAAAACTTAATGGTGTTTGAATTCAGGATGAATAAAAGTTTTAACTTATAAAGATCTAATAAGAAAAACAGTGTGTGCACTGATGATGATGATACCGGAACGATAGTGAGGTCCCTTTTCGCGGTCCCATGTGTGGGGCTCAAAATTGGGGTATAAATTTTTGCTCGAGGGGGCTAGAAATATGCCTCCCACTAATAAGAGGATTTAAGTAAATAGGAAGTACTGTGAAAGTACGGGACTGGGTTGGATACCTATGTACCGAACCTATAGATTTGCGATGCTATCATTATCCTCTCTGATACACTCATTCTGTTTATCCGAGTGTATGTCGCCTTTACCCTAGTCTTGGGGATAAAGATGAATGATAATGGATGATGTTTTTTATTATGATGATAATGATGATTGTGATTGTAAATGGTAATTGTGATTAGGAAAGCACTAATGGATGATGTGATGAAGATGAATGATCAATGTATATTTGATCGTCAAAACGACAGGCGTTGTAAATTCTCTCCCTTAAGTGATACTAAAAAATTAAAGATGATTTCAATATCAGATAATTTAATATGGATATCCAAGGATACTACAGTATCTAATGATATATATATAATATATATTAATCAAAACATATCTAATCATTAATTTATATATCGTATAAAAGCTCAGAATTCTATAATTTATCATGTAAAGATACTCATGTAAAAGCATATACATACTCTAATATCCTGATAATGAGCGTATTATATATAAATTTTACTCTCCATCCCGAGTGTAAATGGATGTTGTCCTCCTTTCTGGGGAAGAAAACGATAGTGAGCTTGTTTGTGTTGTTGTAACAATGATGATTGATGATTGATTGATGATGAGATTGATTGTGAATGATGATGATTGATTGATCGCAATAGGTTCATGATTGTTATGATCCGAACTGAGTTGCATGATATGATCTATAGAATGGATTGACAATACATCCATTTTGTTGCGTAATGTCATAAAAAGAGATGGTGTCTTCACTTACAACTAGATAGCATAATGATCTTTTTGTATTATTGCTATAATTTAAGTAATATATATAATGTGATTTACTTAATCAAACATTTCAAGCTCATCTAAGATAGGTATTAATATATGCCTTCTCAACTATATATAAAAAAAAATAATAAGATATAAATATAATAATAATATTGTTAAGTAATAGAATTTGATATAATACTATAAATAGTGTGAACCAATTTCGATAGACGGTAAGTGTGCAGATAGACAGGAACGAGTAGTGCTCACTTAGTCTGATCTTAGGTAGTCTATGCTCTCTCTGGCCACTCGATGCTGACACTCTCTCATGCTCATAACAATAAAAGCTATCAGAAAATATAATTGGTTTGGGTCGACCCCCTCCAAATGGGGTTTTTCGATGCTTATGGTCCCCCATATGACGATTTAATATTCAGACGGGTAGGGTTTGTAACCTTTCCAGTGGTATATTATACTAGTGAGTAGGAAGTTTTCTTTTGGAAAAATATCCAGTTCCATTGTGGAAAAAAATGTTTGTCGTATGAATTGGTATGGATAATAGTCATCTCAAGATGAACTGTGTGCCTAAAGTATAAAGTTCTACAATAAGTAAGCGGCAATATATTAAGTGATAATCCAGATTATACTATACTTGCTCATAAGACAGTATATATATATTAACTTTCTATCATCTACGGCTAATGCAAATATATATCACCTCTCTCGAATTATAAACTATGCGAACAGATATCATCACATATGGAATAATAAGTGAAAAATATCTGTAAAGAGAGGTATTGAAATAAAATTAGTATAAATGTAATAACTATGAAAGGAACACAAGGTATAGCTATTCATAAAATATTATACTATATCCCCTATAAATTATAGCTCACTTTAGATAACTTTGAAAGCTAATTTTCTAGTATATTACAAATATTCATAAATCTTATATATTATACTTAACTCTCAAAAGTAAGCTAACTAAATATGCGATATAGTATAATACATACATCTTAGTAATAATAGGTTGTCAGTTTGCATGTAGCGATACTCTGATAGATTCAGGTTATCCGGTTATCCTGGAACATGGGTATCCCCGCACGCAGAAAGTATTATGACCTATAAGTTTCTCTAGCTATGTGTTCTTGTGCGAAATACATTCTCGACGGCGCGTTCTAGGTTAATATTAGTTACATAATTTGATATTCTTACCTTTTTGGGGGTGGAAAATTATCGGGCAGACATCCATTATTTTTAAGTGATATCCCCGTATACTCTAACTGTGAAATCTGGACTTTTTGTATGAGAATTGTGATATCATATTATATTTTATATATTATTAGTTTTTCAAATTAGTGTGAGGTGATATATATATAAAGAATAATAATATAAGTAGTATTGTATATATTATTCTCCCATTAAATTGTTGATGACATAAGTGATGGATTTGTGAATAATAGCGTGAAATAATAATTATCATCTTAATAAAAAAACTTGCTATATTAGGCTCTACATAAACTGTACACCAGGATAGGAAAAAATAGTATTAATTGTGAATATTAATTCATAGTGAACTTATTATCGTGCAATAGGGTACAATGACTGCAAACATGAGTCTAAAGAACCTCTTGCACAAATAATAAATAAGTAACTATAATGAATTGAAATTACATGATATATAATACTATAAATATAAATTTCTAATGATTTTATACTGTTATATATAATATATAGTATTCCATTATTTTATTACTGTAAGCTAAATTAAAAATTAAAGTCTCTGAATAGGCTAATTATATATACTCATCTAATAATTTAAATTAATAATCCTATAAGACAGAGTTAGAGTATTATTATACTATGATAGTTCATTAGGTGTATGTTTTTTTTCTCGTAGACTTCTTTTTACTTAAATTTTTTAAGCGTTTTCTAACTTGGTATTTTTTGATAGTAACATTTACCTATTTTGAGTGATTAGGCATTATATATAATCTTAACAGTTTAGGGTATTACTTTTTTAGTTTTGATCAATAGTATATTTTTTTTTCTTTCTTTTTTTTTTTTTGTACGCAAATTTCAGTGAGGAGTGTTGTGATCGTATGCTCAATGATTAGATGTTTTTTAAACTTTCTGGTAATATATTTAATGTGTTTAGATATTTTCTGTATAAATAGCGTCTATTTACCGTATTTAAAAATTTACAGGTTTATTTAATTTAGGTTGTTTATAGTAGTACGAATAATTTTTCTTATTTCTCTATATTAGTTTTTGTCTGTTTGTTTCTGTCTGTTTTTTATTTATGATTAGTAGTAGTATCGTGTATATATATAAGATAGCAGATTTGATCAAGGCTACGGGTTTCTATAATTGACTTACCTAAAATCAGTGGATATGACTCTACTATCTGCATGCCGTGGAACCTCTCGTACTTAACCTAATTTATTTTGTACTCTTGTCTGATACAATACAGTATATTAGGAATTTCCATCCTTAACTCGTTTTAATATATCTAAAGTATAAATTATTTATAATGTTTCATCTGGAAGGGTGGAGTATGGGCTATGCTCAAACATATAACATAACACTCCTAATATATACACGTTCTCATAGAAGTCTTATAGATATCTCTAAACTTCTAAGTGTTCTGTGGCTTTAAATTACTTTCTTCTTCTACTACAATATTCTTAGTCTTATGCTTCTGCTATGTTCTCCTAACAGAACAGATTTTTCATATAGCCTTATTTTAGTTACCTTACTAAGTTCTCATCGAAAACTGTTACAAGTTACTCATCTCATAAATACTGAGGTCAATCTATTTAGGGGGATTTCAAACTACCTAATGCTACACAACACTCTAGAATGGTTGTGTTCTCTCTATACTTTAGGTCGAGAGGAGGACGACCATCATGTAGTACTTTCTACTAACGATCTGCGACAATACTACTTAAGGATACCTTATAACTATTTACCGGATCGTCCCATCAATTCATTCGAACAATTGACCTATGATTTCAACCATAGTCACTTCTCTATATAAATACAGCCTACCTTCGCCTTACCCATATCGGTAAATCCGACCACACATTATTATCTCTTAATTTTTATCTATTTACCTCCATACACGCTACCATTCTGCTACCTATGGAGGTTTATTATCTTCTGATACTTTAATCTGGTTGATTGGAGGACATTGCATTGCTTTACGCTAAACTATAATTGGAGTGACTGCTTTGACTCTTGATAGCTGCTTCAGCTATCTGCCATTAGGTGGAGAGCTCATGTAATCTACGTATTTGGTGGATGAGCATGTTTATTCTTCTCGCTAATCTTTTCTTCTCAAAATCCATGGAGTTAGATCGTACTCTTCTATCCTTGCCATTTCAGGATAGAGGTACTCTCACGTATGCTTATCTGGTGTGAGAAAATTATCTTTTTCTTATCAGCTTGCTTATTTGTCATTTAGCTAGAAATCGTGCTGAGGATACTCTTGGTACGAGCAAAAGAGCGGACTTCAGTTTTAAAACTGAAATCAGTGCTCAGCTGACTCTATTGGTTCTCCTACTGCACAAATATGCTTTCTGGCCATTACTATTGCCTAAAAACATCTACTACAACTTCTATAAAAATCTCCTTTCAATCCCTTGATTGCGCTCTGATTGGTTTCTCTGTTTGCTAATACTCAACTGAAAAGTGCCAATATCCTTGGCCTTCTATTTTCTCTAATCAACCATCTAAGAACATTCTGTCATTGCTCTTTTCCTCTATTCTCCGTTATACTCATTATATACTCAGGTGATGAATTTGATTGGCGTGCATGGGGCCTGTAATCTATGAACGTTAGGAAGGCGGGTGGCCCGTATGGCATTCCTTCCGTATAGATTTGAAAGGGAGTTTGCTCGTGCTTGACACCGCCCTCGTATATAATATATATTCTCTATGCAGCTAAATCTTTCTCTCCTCAGTGTTGGAAGCACGAATGGTTCCAACATTATTCTCACTCACGAATAAAAAGAGCCGCTCTGATTACCTTCTATTATGTCTATAGCTCTTAACTTGATTTCTATCTAAGATTAATTTGAAACCTCTATTTCAACTCTCATACTATCAATAGTTTCCAATCATAATCTCACTCCTCTTTCCGATCGCAAGTAGGCTAATCGGCGTTCAAGAGTCTTTTATCTTGTCGAATGCTACTGTATGACTTATGCTATTAATATATAAAAACGTGTATTTAGTATGATTTTCGCCTTGGACTAACTGTAGGTATTTGCTATTGCGTAGAATGAGAGTGTTAATTGGGGATTGACGTATCTCAAAGTTATTTAGAGAACGAGGACCCGTTTAATGGTCTTTGACGGTGCTAATACTATGGACAGATGTGCTCCATTTACTCTCTCGGGTATTCAATTATATGTCCTACTTTTTGATATGTTTTATGTCATTAATGGTCTTAGAGACAGTAATATCTTTCAAAATTCTATCTAGCATTATGGCTGTTGATATGATGTGGCGAATTACTTAGTTCTTGATTTACTGGTGTGTCTAGTAATGGTAGAATCCTCAGGGTTCTTTGTGTATCTCCTAATTCATAACTCATAATGCATTAGTTCAGGTTAATGATGTTGCTGTATGCGTAGCACAGGTGGATGAACATCTCTCTTCTATTCACTAATATGTGCTAACAATTGCCTGACCCTTCCATTTTTCAACTCATTTCAATCTCTGCTCCCTTTTTACTGTCTGAATTGCCTATTGTATGTAACTTTATTAACGATATACTTATTGTGTCTCGTCACTCAGAGATCTTTGATTAGAATTTCCGTATTGGTCAGGGGTCTCTCTCTTCATATCTATGATTCTGATTTGATTATCCACTCTCTTTATAATATACCCAAAACTGTCTCATATCTTTGTCCAATTTCTCTTAATCAATCGATATTTCTCTCCATATCTCTTTGCGACATAAGTAGTATAATCGATATACGTTCTGTTACTCTGAAATAAGTATTACGTGCTTGGAGCCTTATCTGCAGAGAACCCCATCAAAAAAATATTGTTGTGTGGAGACTCGCTTCTAGACGAAGCTCAACTAACAGATTAGACTTGAGACAGCGGCCTCAAAGAAACTGGGAGTTTCTGTTTAAGACTGCGAACTTTCTCTTAATTCCCCTCTTTTCAGGCTATAGTATGACAAGGGTCTCATTCGCCTTGATATGGAGTACTGCTCTAATATTTGGGGGGGTTCTCTGGTTTCCACCGGCTTTTGGATGGGTCGAGTCAAGGTCAATATATGGTTAGCTTGATAGAGAAGCTGGTCCTAGGTTTTTGTCGTCCTTAACATTATGTTATAACTGTAGACTCTTCTTTGGGCGCGATGTTGGTGCTTGATCTCTTTTCTAGAGGTACTCACTACCGAGAAATGTTGCCATTAAAAATCGTGGCTCGGAAGGGAACTTTCCACTCGCGCGCCACCACCTTTACGACGCCTCGTAGCACAGGGGATGGCCGGTGGTGTGGTCACTGAGTTGCTCGAACTGTTTGTGCTTAGTATACATCAAAATTTTGCCTACTAGTTTCGCTGCGGTGTTCCTCTCTTCTCCTGCACTCTGTTCTGATGATAGGATATCTCTTCATCTTGTGTTCAGCACTACTCGCAAATGTTCATCCTATTCACTTTAAGGCGGCCGTCTATATACTCATTTGCTGTAAATTTGCTAGTTTATATGAATGAATTTTTGAGGCACTATCACACCCCTCTATTGATTAGGTTCTGCCGGTGATGATGGCTAATATATATATATATATATATATACGGTAACAACTTTTTGATATAAAAAAATAATAAAAAGGTTAAAATAACGAATTTCTTTTAAGCTAGTTGAAACCCCAAAGAAGGTCAAATTTCAACGGTATACTCACTAGCAAATATCTATAG
>JABUQX010024633.1:62500-65548 GCA_015478945.1 Trachelipus rathkii | reverse complement strand
ATTAATATATATATATATATATATATATATATATAATATAACATATATATATATATATATATATATATATATATATATATATATATATATATATATATATATATAACATATATATATATATATAAAAAAAAGAGAGAGAGAGAGTTGCACGTAATATCATATATTTTATTAACGGCGGACGGAAACCTTTGATATCAGTTTTTTTTTTGTTGTTGGAATGCCAGGCGGACGCATTTCATTTTACATATTGAAATAGACATCATTCAAATGAGTTTTTGCACACAAAACAATGAACCAAATTCAAAATCTTCATTTAGAAACGACTAAGGTTCTCTAGAATGTACACATAAGCAAACACATACACAACATTTATATATATATATATATATATATATATATATATATATCATATATATATATATATATATATATATATATATATATATATATATATATATATATATATATATATATATATATATATATATATATATATACATATATATATATATATATATATATATATATATATATATATATATATATATATATATATATATATATATATATATATATATATATATATATATATATATATATATATATATATATAACAACATATATATATATATATATATATATATATATATACTCTTTATATGTATATATCTTATACTATATATATATATATATATATATATATATATATATATATATATATATATATATGTATATATATCAAAGGAATAATGGGTGTGGAGTAGGCAGCAAAGGAGTGAATAGGTGATATGAAAAAAGACAAAGTCAGTAATGAATAGTAGAAGGACAGTTGGGAATTGAATGAATCCCTGTGGAACACCACTATTTATAGATTTAAGGGATGAATGGTGGCCATATACAGCAGCTAATATAGACCAACCGGAATGGAAATCAGAAAATCAGAGAGAAGGATGGATGTCGAAAGAGGAAAGTTTAGAAATTGAAGCTTTATGCCAGACTCTGTTAATGGCACTCTATATTTTCAGTGCCACAGTGAAAGATTCATCGAAATTCAGAAGGGAAGAGGATCAACGATCAGAAAGAAGGGGAAGAAGAGAGAGAAGAGGAAGGAGATACAGAAGAGAAAGAGGAAAAAGAAGAGAAACTAGATCCGAGTAGATCGTTCCTTACGAAAGAAATAATGTCGATGAGAAAAATAAGGTTAGAAGAGATAAGATGTTTCCCAATCTTCCTGTTAAAGATTGATTCGAAAACTTTTTGAAAGAACAGAGATTAAAAGCGATAGAATAAAATAGCAGGGGCTTAAAAGGGGGGTCCCTTTTTTTGGGGCAAGAGCTAAACGATCAAACGTTTCCAGCAAGAAGAGAAAGTTGAAGTAAAAAGACAGAGGCCAAAAAGTTTACTAATGTAGGATGCAAGCTCTGAAGTAGACAAGTTTTGTGAACTTCAAAAGGAATGCCATGGGGACCAAATGCCTCCTTAGCGTTAAACTGAGAGAGAGAGAGAGTGGAAATAATATTTTTAAAAGAAATTACAATAATAATCATAAATGAACTGAAGGGAGGTGGAGAAGAAGGAAGAGCCCAAAAATTGTCAAATTTAAAATTAGAAGCAGAATTTTAAGGAAAGAGTTCAGCTTATTGTGAAGGTTTAACGGCAGTTCTGCCGTCGGAAGATAAGGAGGAAGGAAAGAGGAAGAAGCAAAGTTAGAGTAAACATTTTATTTTTGCAAAAATGCTAGAAAGAACATGAGGATGAGGATGAGTCAGTATGATTACTGCATTTACTACGGACAAAATAGTTTTTATTATCACGGATAATAAGGGATGAAAAATAAATTACGTTTTTTGGAATTTGAAGACCACGATAATTCTTAAAGACAGTGTCCCTGTTTCGAATAGCTTAGTGTGTGTGTGTGTGTGTGTGTGTGTGTGTGTGTGTGTGTGTGTGTGTGTGTGTGTGTGTGTGTGTGTGTGTGTGTAGATGTGTGTGTGTGTGTGTGAGAGAGCTCGAGAACAAGCATAGTTAAACCATATTGGAAAGAAAATGGACTGTACGCCTCAGTGCTAAAGCGAATCACCCTGGTAATTCGCTCAGCACACTCAGAGGGACTATTCCCTAAAGAAAAACAGTAGTTATTCCATGGGAAAACAAAGAAGTATCACCACAAATTCGACTAGTTGGCAGCACGGAATTGTCAAAATCGTTTCCTCGTCATATTCGAGAGTCTTTCCCTTGACTTGACTTGACTTGACTTGACTTGACTTGACTTGACTTGACTTGACTTGACTTGACTTGACTTGACTTGACTTGACTTGACCTGACTTGACTTGACTTGACTTGACTTGAAAGAGATAGAACAGGATACAGACATAAGCAGGTGATCGGAGGAACCTAGAGTAGGATTAGAAGGATAAGAGGTTAGGAGACCTCTAAAATGTTTGGTTCACATTCAAGACGATGAGGGGTACGAGTAGGGAACTGCACCTCTACTCAAGGTCATTCTGGATAGAAAAAGAGGTAGACACGTTCACCAGCTGTTTCATGAGAATTAGAAGAAAGCCAGTAGGATGATGATTTCCGAGAACATTGATGAAAAGAGAATGTGTTCTAATTTGTAGTTTTAAGTAGTCCAAGAGTTTAGAAGAGTCAGTTGAGTTAGGAGACTGATATTCAGATTATATCAATTTAGTAGTGAATTGACAGGAAAGGTTTAGCCCTAAGGTAGAAAATTCGGATGATCCAATTCAGAGACACGAGAACCAACATTTTTGCTAACATAGGCACAACAACAACAACCTTTGGCTGAAAATTGAGGAAAGCGATGGTTAAGACTCAACAAAGTAGGATTTGCTATCAGAACTCTCCAACACCTAAGTTTAGGTTAAGAATAAGAAACAAGGTTTAGAGGAGGAGAGGTGATGTTTAACAAAGCGGAAAGTAGTATAAAAACTGCGAAGATTTGAGAAATTATAGAAGAAAGAAAGCCGATCATTAAAACATACATGCCTGCAATTTGGTGACTGAACTAACCCCACCACCAGAGGT
>JABUQX010024633.1:22500-47500 GCA_015478945.1 Trachelipus rathkii | reverse complement strand
GAGAAAAAAAATTAACTAAATATTTTCATAAAAATAAGAACGCTATATATATATACTTATATCCATATATATATATATATATATATAATAATATATACTATATATATATACTATATATATATCTATAATATATATATATATATATAATTATAGTATAATATATATTATATATATAGTATATAATAAAATATATATAATATACATATTATATATATATATATAATATATATCTATATATATATATATATATCATATAATAATATATATATATAATATATAATATAATAATACAATAGTATATTATATATAAATATAAAGATTATTTAATAGTGTATATATATTACGTTTTGTAGGTAATGTTAGGTACTATACTTTTTTTAAATCATTTTTCGGTAATATATATATTGATAATATGCTATTATAGTGTTATAAATATTAATATATAAAAATATATTATATATATATATCATAATGAATAAAAAATATAAATAAAAAAAAAATATATCATATATTATTAATATATATTATAATATAAATATATATAAATTAGTATATATAATACTATATATATATACCATATATATATTAACATACAATACATATATATATATAAATTATATATATATATATAATATATATATATATATAATATAATATATATCACACTATTATATAAAAATAATAATAATAATATATATAATTATATATAATAATATATATAATGAAAAATACATAAACATTCATCAATTACTTATTACAAATTATTACATATTATTATTATTTGCAAAAACGTTTTACTTTTCAAGCCGATGCAATAAAAAAATATAAAATAAAACATCTAATTTCTTTCAAATGAATTGCAGAAATTCTTACAATAATAAAGGATAAATTAAAATAATCACCTTTAACTCTTATTTATTCTTACACAGAGATAAATTTTTATGAAAACTTAATGTTATTTTAAAACATTTAATTGTCTCTGTGAATATTTACAGCTAATTCAATACTCTAGAATTTCCTTTACCCATGTGGAAAGGATATATTTTCATTACATATATATATATAATGATATTCAGGCGTAAAATGTTGGCACATAATAAATATTTATGATACGGTAGTCAAGTACTTTTTATTTTATTTGAGAGTATTTTATCTAATACTAATTGCAATACATATATAGGCTATATTTACCTATGTGTTAGTATGTACTAATGGGGAACATATATAATAGTGAAAAAGAAAATTAACAAAAGCATTTCAAGCAAAAGGAAAATATTAGAATTATTTTATATACCTATATTTTCGTTAAGAATTTCGTTACAAAAGTGTATAGGAAATGCATACATATAATGTATGCTGAAAAGAGGAAAAAAAAACTTTTCAAAAAAATAAAATTTAAAAAACCGAAAATATATTTACAAACATTCCTTAAAAACGATTTCAATTCTTCAAGACTTGTTTTTCTTCCCTATTAACAAAGGTTATACTTAAATTTTTAACAACTCTTTCTCTTCATCGATGAAGCCTTGAGTAAAAAGAAAATGTCTTCTATATAGATCCCTTTTGCTTATACTCAAAACTAATAATTTATTTCCAAATATTTCCCTTGACTTCAAATTTATTGTCATGAGGACAGTTATAGGCATTCAAATTTTAGCTACATTTGAATTTGAATTCGTTTAAAACTGTTATAGAATTCCCTTTCTTAAGTTGAGAAACGCCTTTCCGTAGAGAATACTTTTCGTTGAAGATATGCAAATTGCTTGCTTCTTTATAACACTTTAAATACGCAAACATGGTAGAGAGAAGCGTTAGAAACTTCCATTCGTTTCACATTTTATAGGAAACTAAAGGAGGCTATTAATATTTGTTTTATGGTTATTATTATCCCAACAATTTATTGGTGTTTAACCAAGGTTAATTATTTCAAGATTTTTTTCTGTCTTATTTCCATTTTCAGTTTTAAGCATTTTTCAGATAACTTCGTTCAGAAATAAATAGAGGAAATAAAAATCGAAAAATTATGAAAAGAGTTCGAAAATATTATTCCAAAAAGATATGTTTTGTATTAAGTGTGAATATATATAGGCTATATATATATATATTACTATATTGCTGCTCGAAGTATATTGTTTATTTATTGCGTTGGATGTGTCAGCTGTCTTAAAACAGATCATTATCTACTATAAACAGAAGCTAAAGAAAATATACCCGAGATTTTGGAATGAATGGTTTCCCACCATGTAATTCGCAATGCTTTGAAGCTGCTTCCTGTTTCAATTTAGGAGTTACGAAGTATGTGTGTTCTTCCAAGGTCTTAGGCAAATCTGAAATAAACAATATATTATATTTACGTGTATGAGAATGTTTGAAGAAAATTTCTTAGCTTTATATGAAATAGGTGAACCTAAACTTATCATTTACTTAAATATTCTAAAGGTATTTGGTTTAAATATTAACGGCCTAAGCAATAAAGCCACCCTGAATTTCATGTAGGTAAGAATATAAATATTATAATATATATAAAATAACAGGGTAGGCAAGAACTTAATAATATAAGGTGAAAGAAGAACAAGAAGGTAGAGGAGCAAAAATACAAATATTAATTTCATCGGACACTTAAGTAATCAATAAAAAAGCCCCAGGTAAAGGCAGCTAAGAAATATTACCAGCAGATGATATATATGAAGCGAGTGATATTTAATTCTCTTTTAAGCAAAGAAAGATATAAAAAAAGGTATATAAACCTTTTAATTTTTAAAGGAAAAAAAAATAATAATATATTTTCTTAACTATAATAAAAAAATAGTTCAATTGCTAATATTCATTATTCTAAATCACAATAAGAATATCTATAAAGACGATATAATAAGTCACTGAGAGAGAGATAGCATATATTATACATAGATAAAAAATCGCAATAAAGTAACAACATAAAAAACAAAAAATAATATCACTCTTCGAGGTCAAACTTCTGATTAATTTGTAACATTTGTGCTTCTTATAAGTTAAATATCTTATTATGCCTTCTTTAACCTATGTAAATGATTTGAGCAAATAATTGTCTCCTAATATTCGCCGCAGTTGTCAATAAAATACCTCGTATTAGACAAAGAACTAAAAGGAATTTTTACAATATTATAATATAATGCAGTTTACAAATACTAACGTATAAAGAGTTCAAAGGATATATATATACAATGTTGAAAATAATAGAAAGAAAAAAATAAAATAGTTAGTAAAAACATATAGGTTATAACTAAATAAAATAGATAGAAATAACAAAATAATAAAGCATAAAAAATATACGTATTAAAAAGACAACTAAAAAAAAAAACTCTTCTACTGGTCGTAATAATGCATTATCAATAAACACTAATGTTAGTGCAAGCTGAATATAGACACGTGAATATACTACAATGAAGATTACCAAATAAAATATTACAAATATATGTAAAAAGTAAAAAAGCATCTTGGTTGAAATAATCCGGAATAATATGATAAAATAAGCAAAATAAAAGACTTTGCTCAGTAGATAAAACTTGTAATAGATGTCCATCATGGCACCGACAATAAAGACTTATCACCATACATACTGAAATTCATATACAATAATACACAAAATACACAAATATAAACTAATTAAATAATAATAGCAACTAGTATAGCATACTTAAAATACACAAGATAAACAGGAAAGTGAACTAAATAAGACCTAAAATAACTACAAAAAAGATATACATAAAATAAATAATGCATAAAGAAAGGATAGTATATAAAATATACTTAACGGTAGAATAGTACAGAAATATATATTATAGGAGAGGAAATAGCATACATTATAAAACCTGAGTAATAGCTTACAGACTAAAACAATAGAGAGTGTAAATTAGGGTGATAAAACAAGGAAAAGAACTATAAAAAACAACATTACAAAAAAATAAAGGAATTTAGAGTGACGGAAAGAGATGTAGTTATACAAAAACAACCTCAAAATACGAGTGATAACACTTGCCTCAAATAGACTATGATTCCGTCAATACAGCATCACCGAAAACGAGTGAAGAAAACACAGAATGCGGTTGCGAAATAGGTTCCAAAAAAAACACAGAGTTGCAAGCAAAAGAGAAAAACGCAATGATAATACCATCTAAAGTGCAAAGGAAATGGAGAAAAATCGACGGTAAAGGCAAAGGGTAAGTGTAGCTAAAAAAAGTTTTTATAAGAACGAACATAATGTTCTGCTAATTCATTTCAATGAAAATGGTCTGTAAGAGAAAACAAGAAAGTTCTCATAAACAAGACCTAATATAGATCCTTTTTGTATGTATACTATCAAAAACTAAAATGAAATATATTTCTCACAGATAAATTTCACGAGCACATTAACACCTATATAATACGTCAATGGAGAGGACAAATACGACATTCCAAACGTTTGGGATGTATATAGGCTACATATTTTACATAGATGGATTCAGCTCTAGTGAAAACCATAAGGCATAGAACATTCCCACCGCATTAAAAGCTTGCAGAAATAACGGCGTACGATCACGGACAAGAGAAATAGGCTTTTCGAAGTTGACAAAGAGATATGCAAAAATATGAAGTGCTTATTCTGAAAGTTCTAAACACTTTGAAATACGGCAAACATAAATAGAAGAAAGAGCAGTATAGAAAACTTCCCATTCCAGAGTTTCGACAGATGGTAATATAGAGAGAATACGTAGGAGAAACATAAGTTAATTTCATTAAGTACTTATATAGGTTCACTAGATTGTCCGCACATTTAATGTGTAAACATAAACCAAGTTAATTAAATCAGAGAAATTTTCATGTCTAATAATTACCCGTCTACACGCTATAAACGAGCAAATATATCACCCCGCTTAACTTCAGAATCATCCAGAAATAAAACTCAGAATGAACAAAGAACGAATCGAGAAACCCTATTATGAAAGAAGTATGCTGAAGTAAATAAACATATATCCAACACAAGAAATATGTTTGTAGATAGTTAAGTATGCAGAAAAAAAAATATTACAGTTTAAAGACTCAAATATTAGTAGTATTAAATGGTAAAATGGAAGAAAAGGAAGGTGTGTGTGTGTAATATAAATAATAAAAAAATATAAAATAAAAAATAATAGAAATATAATAAATCAGGGATGGCACGAAAAATAATAAAACTATAAAAAGATTATGATATATATATATATAAGATATAATATAAATCAAAAAATATAAACAGGAAATATAACTACGATAACTTTGGAAAATACTTAAATTAAAAAATATCACGTGCACTGAGGGTGAAAAAGGCAGGCAATAAACACATATACAAATATCGAAAAGACCGTTATATATATAATATACTAAAAATCAATACAAATATTTGAATCCATAAAAAATATCAAATAAAATGAGAAAAAGTGAGTACTAGCTAGTATGCAATATTCTAATTAGATAAAATTAAGAAAAACTTACTATGAAAGGTTATAGAATATTGATATATAAAAGTATATAGTATTAAACAGTATGTCAAACAATCAGATATATACCATTACAATATATGTATTCGCTGGATGGTCAAACAATCATATAGTTTATTTTACAAGTTATAAAATAACGTGAAAATGACTATTACCATCTTTGAAAGAAGAAAAACGGGGGCGCGGCGAAAGATCGCCTTATAATAATTAAATTATCTATTCATTCCTGTTAGTAGCCAAATCGAGATTTCAAAATTAAATGAAAACAAATAATCACCACAAATACTTATCAAACAAATTTCAAAGACCAAATAACATCAAATATATAGTAAAAATGACTAAAAATGATGAAGTGTATGATATTAAAGGTAAGGAAAAGGAAGAGACTGCTAACCACCCTGTACTAAAAATAACAGTAGCATACAAGAAGAAATATTATATATAAATGAAAAATAACATAAAAGATATAAAATATCAAAAGGAACAAATACATATCTAAGCGAAAGACACACCGAAACAGTAAGAAAGCACATACATTAGTTTGAGAAATTCAGTATCAAGAATATCAGTATATGTATTAACAACTACATTAAACAACCTAAAAGTCGCGAACTTTATCTCCACTGAATGCACAAAAAATGCAAAGTCAAATTAAAAAAAGTCACGTAAGAGCGAAAAGAAGAAATGAAGCATAACACGCGAGAAAGGACCACAGGACATGCAAACTGTTAAAAGGGCACGAGCGGAGATATCACAAAACACATGGCGCCACCACACGATGTTCCACATCCAAAGTTAAATTATTCTGTGCCCCAGGTAGATAGATTAAAAACCAACTGACACAGACAGGAGGTATGATTGAACCAGGTCAGTCTCATAAATCAGCGCAAGTTTAAAGACACACCTCCATAGCACCGATCGAGATAGAAAGGCCACGGGCGTCTCTTGTGTGAAAAGGCATAGTAAATAAAATTATAGGGGCAATAGTGACTAGAAAAATATAAAAACCAAAAAAAATAGTCACTATAAGAATATACAAAGGTAAAAGTGTGGGATGAAAAAATACCACGTAGGAAGAGGCTAAAGGTAAGGTGAAAAAGGAATAAAAATCGAATGTGAAAAGAGAAGAATAGGAGAATAAACATGTCAACTACGTTAAAAAAATATAATATGTTAAGTAATAGATTAGGGAATAAACAAAGTAGAATAGTCAAGTTGATGAAAAAACTAGCAAGGTAAGACTACCTAAACAATAGAAGAAATGACAGTCATGCAGCGGGAGAAGCAAGGAAACCACTAAGGATGTGTATAGGGCAAAGTATAGGTAATATAAGACCAAAAAATAAAAACCAAGGAAGATTACCAAAAGAAAGCAAAGAAAGGGATAGTAAATAAAAATCAGTTAACTTCTCAACATTTTTAAATTATATAAATATAACATTTTGTCAACAACATTTTGATATCAGATTTTTATGTTAAATGCTATCATTTATCAAGATATAAAAGGAAGAAAACTAGACACGATAATTGTGCAGACAATCCCTCGCATCCCTCCACCTATCCCTTCACATAATAAAAGCACTGCACTGAGTAGTCAATAAGATTGAATGTCAAAAAATAGGAGTAGCTGATGCAAAAGGCGAATGAAAACCACCAAAAATATGGACTATATATTAAAGAATATAGATCACAAATACTGAAGGAAATAATATATCATATAAACCTACCTATACATATAAATCAAATATACATAATATTACTATTATATCATATACCCTATTAAATATATATACGGGTGAGAATAATGTGAAAAAACCCATAACGGTGAGAAAGGGCTAAAGGAAGGAAAAATATAGTGAAAAAAAAGGTCGAGAAAGGAAAGTAGTATATAAGATTAGTTAAATAAACAGGTCACAACTAAATAAAATGATGATATTGGGCAAGTTCAGATGGAAACCGCATAAAAGAACTACAATAAAAAGACACCGATTAACTTAGAATTATAAAAGTGAGCTACTAGTGACCTGGTATAATAAGGCAGGCCATAATGAACACAGAGGGGAATAAAAGGGTCGAATATAATACTAGTAAAATAAACCTAAGGAAAAGTAACCAATGAGTATTCATAAAGGAAAGGTGAGATATAAAAAATAAAAGCGACAGTTAAGAAGTAGAAATAAGTAGAAATAGTAAAAATGATAAGGCAAAAATGCATTGATGAATTGAGAAAGTATAGGTATTATCGAAACGGCACTAATAACGATATAATGTTAAAAATAGAAGTATATATAGAAGAAAAACTAATAAGTATAAGTTCAGAAAAAAAATAGGTCCAATAAAGCACGAAAAAATTGAAGTAATATATGCTTATATACTGGGCCTAGAGTAGAAAGTGTATATAATTACATATAAGGGATAAGTTCATCAGCAGGTATGAAATGTAGCCTCGAAAAAAAACCAAAGTAAATAAACAAAGAAAGTATCTATATAAGGGGAAAGAAATTGAGAAGAAAGTAGCTAGAATAAGTATGTAAAATGTATGATATATATAACAAAAGTATAAAAATAAAGCTAAATATATATAAGAAAGGGAAAAGTAGGGAGTAATAAACCAGAGGGCATACGAAAAAATGACGGTATAAATAAAAACAGAAAGAATATATAATAGGCATAGAAAAAACGCAAGGTAACTACTAATAAATAACAAGAAGAATATTCACTAGTATGTATAACGGTAAACAGCAGGTCACAAGTGAAACCATTAAGGTATGGCAAATGTGACGAAAAACCTAGTAAAAACTACAAGGCGAAAATGTACCAAAAATAGTAGCATAAAAGTATTAAATATATAAATATGAAACAAATTCGATGACTTTCTCTTCACGTATAAATGAGCTTCGTATTGAGTAAAGTTTTGTATGTGTATATGCGCGCGAGCAATTAAAGTGAGAATATATTATATGTCAAAACAAGAAGTGAAAACCCTAGAGATTAAAGTGCTAAGTAATAAGTCTAAATCTAAATACCTAACGCCAACTTAAATAACATTTCTTACTTTAGAACCTAAACAGAACTCGACACTATACGATATTGATAAAAGATTATTAACTGAATATTTCTAATAGCACAAGGATAAGAATCAAAAAAACCGTACGAAGTAATCAAAACACCGAAAACAAGAAACGCGTCAGTGTATAGTCGTAGGAATAATATATAAATATTAGCAATTAAGAATCAACTAGTTAGGCAATAAACTAAATATATAAACCTGAGGTGATAAAATATCTAATAAAGAAGTAGACCATTAATACAATAAGGCTAAAAGATAGTAAAATGGTAGATAATAAAATATATAGCTTAACGTAGAAAAGGCAAATAGGATAATAGTAGGAATAAAGTGAAAGGTAATATAAAAGTACGTGAAAGTAGGAAATGTAGTTTAAAGGGAGGAAATACATAGGTATATGCACAACAAGTAATAATATATGTAAATAGTAATAGAAAAATAACTAAAATAGGGAATAGCTAGGAAAAAATAGTCCTATAGTAAAACTACCCCGGTAATAATATAACCTAAGTAAATGATATAAGTACGCGGCGCGGGTGAAATAATTTATAGTAGCTAAGGGAAAATAAGACTAAGGGGTTAGCAAAGTACGAAATAGCCCGTGAGAAAAAATACCTCATGGGAAAGAAACACAAGAAGTCCAAATGTGTAAAAGGTAGATAGGTAAATAGCCAAACGAAGAGGCGTAAAAGTATATTAAAGTAGGATAAAAGGGAAGGAATAAAATGAGTCGTAAAGGATATAGAAAATTAGGTAACAAGGTATAAACATAGGGACAACGAAAAAAATGGAATAAAAACATAAATAGAATGTGACTAGAATGAACGCATAATATAGTAAGTAACACCAAAACGAAATATAAGCTCGTGAGTCATGAGAGAGTTGAGGTATAAAGCTAGTAGCAAGTGAAGACCAAGGGTAGTTCAATAAGGCGTGAGAATAAGATCCGTAAAAAACTAATAGTAGAAGAACCAAAATAGAATCAAATAGTATAAATAGGATAAATAGAGCTATAATCTGAAAAGGCAAAGTTAATATGGAAATAATGCGATTAGTATTTAGTAGATAATATTTAATAAATAATATAGATATTTCAAATCAAACTGTCATGATATCTAATCGCATAAGTATCTGTCAAAGGAGCAGTGGAGGGTTTGCTGGTTGGTAAAAAATCTGAAAAAAAAACATCTCCGACGATATACTAGATATTACTTATAAAAGATAAAACTAATGAAATGTATACAATCGTACATTTATAGCGTTTAAAGAATATGTGCAATCCGAAGAAATTTTTGATAGAAGCTTATATGAAATAAGTTGTCGAACCATAATAATTAACCCCTCTGAATGAATTAAATATTACCACAAATGAAAGACAAGTTACAACCAAATATGTGCATGGAAATGGAGTGTAACGCAATGTTAAACGGTAGTAATATGAGCTGTAAAATTTAAGGTGAGGAAAGGAAGATAAAATATATATACTAAAAGGGAAGAAAAAGTAGTATAGAGAAAAACAGAGGGCACAAACGAATCATATTACAGTAGGATGTAATTGAAGGGACTAAAATAAGTGAAAGCATGAAATTTTAATAACTGCAAGGAAGAACTTTAACAAACTTTATCATTTTTATGCTAGGGAGTAAAAGGGCATATAGCAATGAAATACATATAATACTTTAAGAAAATCTCACGAAAAACAAACAAAAAAACGCAAGGCGAAAGGACCAAAGAAAGGCAAAGGTAGTGAAATAAGTTAGAGAAAAAGCGGACGTGAATAGTTAGCGTAAATTACTTAAAGTTAAAAAAAAGATAATAAGTAAAGTAAATAAATAGTAGTGAGGAAATACATATGAGTGCAAAACTATAAAGAAAAGGTAGAATATAACAAAAGTAAAAGGGCAGTAAAAATAAACGAAAAGTCAAACACGTAAATAACAAGAATATAAATGATCAGCGGGCGCTGGTCAGAATAATTAGGCAGTGTCAATACAAACCACAAAGTACAATAAGGCGAAAATACCGTAATAATAAACTACAACTAATAATATAGATGATGACCAATAAGTGCAAAGTAGTATGTATAAAAACGAGGAAAAATGTACGACGTTAAAGGAGTGACCTTAAATGTTAAAGCAAATATTTTTAATAAATACTTATACGAAATTATTTAAAAGAATGGTTGAGTATAAATACAAAATTGAATCTCATGAAATAATATAGGATATAAGTAAAATAAACAAGAGTAGGAAAAAGTGGCTAGAAAATAACGCATATATAGGTAAAATCAACTACTAAATACGATGAAATAAAATCACTGGCGAAGTAAGTTATAGAGATGAAGCCTTTAATAAACCTACTGAAGAGAGGTACAAAAGCTATAAAAATCACTCAGTGTAAAAATCGCAACTGGTAAATGACCCCCAAAGTAATTCAAATGGATATTGATAAAAAAAGCTATATAACTGTTTCTGTGTAGGAGAAAGGTAAAAAGAAAAAAATACTAAGGAAAGTGGGTAATAATAAGTTTAGAAAAACTGAGGCATATCAACAATAAAGTAATATTATAGTGAAATAAATATAACATAAAGATAATATATACGCTATATCACAAAGACCGCAAGGAAAGACACCGAGAAACCAATAATAAAAAAAGACTCCTGTAATGCTTGTTTGTAAAAGTTCATTTCAAAAATATAATCTATGAGAGAGTGATCTAGTATGCTAGTAAAAATATTACCTGGTACAAGAACTGATTTTACAACAAAATGAAGATTGCAAATATGGTGAGTACAAGGTAACAAATATGGCCTATTAGAATAGTACTGCATGGACAATGGAAGAAAAGGAAGCAAAAATAGAATAATTAATTAATGAAGAAGAAAAAGTTCACACAACCTGAACAGAAAATATACAAGCATTACAACTAAAAAAATATATGATATAAAGTAAACTTTATAATTGTATAATATTAAAATTTTACAAAATGTTATCAAAGTTACAAAACGGCTCAAAAGTGAAGACACCGAAAACAGAACAAAAATCACACATGATGTGTGCTGCTTAGAAACTGAAAAGTGTGAAAATGGACAAACAAACAAAAACCTTTCTAAAGAGCAAAAAAAGAGAGAAAATATCTACAATTGGAGGAAGACAACATGTACAATTTACTAAGCAAACATAGCGCTCAAAAAGCAGAATAGCGACATTGCTTCAAGAGACATGTTGTCCTATCCCTAGATGACAAAGGGGATAGAGAAGGAAGAGGAAAAAAGAGAAGGTAAAGTGAAAAGGATGAAAAACAGTAGTACTTCAACTATATTGTAAACAGTAGCTCTTTCTCTTCACTCGAATTGAAAAGCCCTTTGATAAAAAGAGTGAAATAATGTCTTCTAATATTTACAGAATCCCATTTATGCCCTATAGAGTAAACACACAGAAACTATACAAATAAAATTAAATTCCGAGAACATCAGGTTTCCGCTATGGACTTCAAATCTATGGCAAGAAACACAGTATAGTCATAAGCGCCAGTTCTAGATAGGAGACATTCAATTTTAGCTACAAATACCCTGGAATTAGAATATATCGATCTAAAAAGCTGTTAATAAAAAATTCCACTATTAAGACTATAAGTCGAGAAGAAACTGAACCTTTGCCGTAGAGAATACATAATCAATAGCAGGATATGCAGAATTATAGTGCATGTCGTGCTAAATGGGAAAGAGAGAGCACTAAAATTAAGATAAACAGACAACAATGCGGATAATGAAGAAGCGTTATAGAAAAAGACTGTCCATAGTCTTATACACATCTATTTGTGTACGAGCCTAGCTACGAGAAGAGCTATTAAGTGATTTGTTTTATGATAGTTGCTAGAGTCATACTCAATCGTGCGTACATATAATCGTTTCGTTACTCTTTATACTATGAAAAACAACGGGGGCGGGAAAGCAGGCAAAAACAAAGGAGTGGCAAAAACGGCGAAAAGACGCCGGGCGAAAGGCCAAGACAAGTAAACGCCGAAAAGGACAGTGTCCGAAAGTGCAAAGGGAAATTAGGGGGAAAGCTAAAAGGGAGGAAGAGCAAAGGAAAAAAGAAGGTGCAGGGAAGCAACGCGACCTAAAAATACATAGAAGATGTTTCAAACAGGAGGAGAGGTTAAATGTATTCTAAATTTTCGTTAATACTGTAGTGTGACCATTTGTTCGAGTATAAAGCAATATTTTGCTCAAAATAATACCTGTATCGTAGTATCAGTAACAGAGTACCGGAAGAGAAAGGAACACAGATGAAATCGAAGATAATATGAGAAAAAGAGAGGAGAGTCCGAAAAATTATCGAGTGTCACAATCAACAAAATAATAGGTATAGCGTCTTGATTGAAACTGATTGCAGCCATAAGTAAAATACATGAGGTAAATATAGGGTGACGAAAGCTGGAAAGGATGTATATAGAAACGTAGGGCAGCATAGGGAAAATTAAAAGTGAGAAGGAAAACAAATGACAAAAACATAAAAAGAATAAATTGAGTAGGGCAAATAGAGACTTATGTAAAAAACCTATAATGTATAGGTATAGTAGAAGACCAAAATTATAGATATACCTTGAAGTGAGTAAAATACCGTGAATAGAAAAAATAGTAACGTTAATAATAAGTACTCAGGCGTTAAAGTATAGTAACTATACAGGTATCAAAATGTGATAAACGACTGAAAAAGGTCATAGTATCCTAATACAAGAGTACGATAACTCTATGCACCGAAAATGAGTAGGTAAATTTTCTACTAAAAATGTTGAGTAGATGTGTTTCCAACGCTTAGATGCAGTGATCTAGTTTATGACAAATAAGAGCTAATAAGAGGATTCAATGATGTAATGCCACAAGTCAAAAAGTAAAAACTATAAATCTTACACTACCGGGGATAACGCAACGTGTAACAGAATCCATATGAACATAACACCACCTTAATGTTAGGCCTTAACATAACGCTTAAGCCAAACTAACCCGGCGCTAAAATTTAAAAATTCAGCAAACAATATATACGAAACATAGTATATTCTCGAAGGTGTCGAGATAAGAAAGATCGACAGCTGAACATTTGCAAAGGGTGACTATAGATGTATATAGGAGGTAAAAGGGTAAAGAATAATGACAGAATGGAGATAAGGAAAGGTAGTAGGTAAAAAACAGGGGCACATAAATGAAAAGGTGAAGTAGTAAAAAAAACAAAGAGAAAGGCAGGAAAAAACCTTATCTAAATAAGATACACCAATAAACATGAAAGTGAAATGCACTGGCGGCGGGAAAGTCAGCAAGTATAAACACTATAATGTATGACAAACGAAAAAAACCTAGGAAAATAACGTCAAGTAAATTAGGTACAAAGAATAGTCAAAGTGTAAAAGTGTAAGAAAGTATCGACTGAGATAAGGTCATAAGGGTGATATAAAGGTAAAATAGAAACAAAGCAGGGAAAGGAGAAGGGAAAAAATATAGCATACAAACTAATGAAATATAGTGAAATAGTAGTAAAAAACAAAAAGTAAATAATATATCAGTAGAAATAATAACTGATCAATAGGAAGACTATCCATTAAAAACAGCAAAAAAGCGCGGTTGCGCGGTGTATGAAAATAAGCCTTGTATGCAAATTAATACATAAGGTATAGGGTTGTCAAACGTAAAATAACCGGATAAAACTGACAAAGAATTGAACCAAAGAAGGAGCAAATGGGAAATGGTGATAAAAAAAAGCACAGGTAGAAGTAGTGAGTTACTAAAAGTATAATATGGTCGAAAATGGCAAGAAAATAGGGTATATCACGAATAGTTAATATATATAGGAAAGGAGGAAAAAAGGGGCACAACGAATGAAAGAGAGAAAAACCAAAGGGGGAAAGCAAAAAAAAACGAAGGAAGACACCAAAAAACTAGAATAAAGCCGTGGCGCTGGGTAGTAAAATCAGTCAATGGAAATCAGTATAGGTGAGGGCAAAGGCGACATAAATACTCGTGAAAATTACGCAAGTAAGAGTACCAATATATAAATCACACATAAAATGAAATAAATAAAGCATATGATAAGCATAATATCTTGACATTTTTAATTTACCTAAAATAGTTGTATCTGCCATAATCGTGTTAATAAAATTGTAATTTCAAAGAAGAGCTATAAAAATAGGTAACATATAAAGAGTGATAAAATAATTTCACTTATATAAATTGAGGAAGATCATAATAAATTACAACATCATCAACTGCTTAATCGTATAAAGTATTTTTTAAACCGTATTATTAAATGATTACTACAGACACAGAATGAATGTTGAATTACAGAGCCTATGTATACAGACTAGCACTATGTGAAGTACACCTCTCTAATGTATGACTAAAAGGAAAAAGGTACTACATATCAGCGTTGGGAAATGTATACCAGGCATAAGAAACTACAGGGGTAGCTATAAATAGATACGAAATACCGGATAAATAAAATCTGTACCAGAAGTATAAGAATAACCAAAATAAGTGCATAAAGAGGAGGTAAAAGAAATAAATAAGCTAACGTAGAATAAGAAGGAAGGAGGATTATATAAAAGTGATAAGTAAAAAAATACAGGTAATGAAAGATAAAATGAGTAATATAATAATAATGAGGCACAAATCAAGAAAAAATATGAGGGTATGAAAAAAACAAAGAGAAATAGCTAGAGAAATAAAACAGTCAGTATAAAAGACTACCGAAAAACGATGAAAGAAAGTAGTACTACTAAGGGCGGCTGAGGATAAAGATGACATTGCAATTAAAAACATAACTAGTAGGGGTACAATAATGAGCGAAAATACCGGGTAAAATACGTCAAGGAGATACAAAAAGTATCAATGTAGTAAAATAAGAAAAAAGCGTTAACTATAGTAAGGCGAAAGGGAAGTAAAGTATGAAAATAATAAATGATTTAGTAAAAGTTGTGACGTAGAAAATTGATATAATTACTATAGGTTGAAACGAAGGAAAAGAGTGAGAAAGAAATAAACAAAAAGATAGAAAGTTAGCTAGGAATAAAGATTGTGTATTGACTACCAAAAACTTAATAATGTCACCAAGACAGATTCCTTTCCCTTGCCCAATTTAATCGACATAGAAAAACATGATGGCTTAGTTCACTAGCGAAAACCTTTGTCAAAGAAAAATATACAATAATGGTGAATTAGAATACCGATATTTGATACGTAAGTCAAAATGGTGAATAAGACGGGAAGTAAAAATATTCAGCTGGTATCACAGTTTTACATATGCAGTGGAAATGTTATATGTACTTAATTATGAAAAAGGAAGGAAAAAGCGGAATGGAGAATAAAAAGTAGGAGAAAACAGGGCAAACGAAGGAAGAACAATATTGATTAAATGAGAAAGAAATAAAGAAGTATTTCGAGAGAAAGACAATTTTCAACGTTATATACTTCACTCACGAAAACACGCTACATAACGATGATAATGCCATATATATAAATAGACACTACGAAGCTGTCGGGTGATACAAAAGATGTCAATGAAAAGAGCAAATGCATAACAGTTCTAAGCTATGACATGTAAGGAACATAAAAAGGGACCAAAACCAGAAAATATAGAGCCAAAAGACAGACAAACAATTTAAATAAAAAAGTTAAAAATGCTTACATGGACCGAGGAACATAGATAGTTACAAAGCAAATTCTTTACAAAAGATGAATTCATAATATCAACTCCACATGCATTATGTTTATAATTGTTAACCATGAATTAGATGACAAGAATTAAGGTAGAGGACAGGTTACACAAGGACGTAATAAAATAGTATTTGGAAATGGTTTAACAGCAACTTTTATAACCATATCTCAGCACTATAGAGCAAAAAGAAACAGTGATAATACCATAACTACCGAAAAAATCACCCTTAATATGATAAGTATACTCAAAACTGAAGAACTGGTATATTACAGACAATACTTCACTATGACTAATACACCATTGTATATTGTGCATGAGCAAACAGTCGATAATAGGCAATCAACCATAATAACAAATCGCTTAGATGTATAGAAATATCTAGATATTTGACAAACTGGATTTATGAGAATACCCTTTTGCTAAAGATAGAAGAACGTCAATTTATTCGTGAGCGTAAAGGAATGCTTTAAGCGTTGAAGAGGGAAGTAAATACAAAAAAATAACCATATGGGACTAATCGTTATTAATATTGAGGAAAAATATATAAGGCTATCCTTTAAAATAACAACAAAGAAAGAAATAGAGTGTAGGTATGAGAAAGACGAAAAGACGATGAAAGCAGGAAAAAAGGAATGGGAACACCAAAACGAAAGAAAGGACCGGCTCGGGAAAGAGCACTTCAAGAAACAATACTAAGAGGGAGCCTAAACTCAGTCTCACATATATATACAGTAAGAAAGCTATAGTACAGCAGGAGAGACATGAATGACATAATCTGCGATATGGGTACATATAGATTACCAGGTTACCGCGCACAAGTTAAGTGTCGGATAAGTAATGGTTAAACCAGTAAAAAAGCAATTTGAATATATTCAAGGAGTAATATGTTTTTGTGTAGTGATATATCTCTATCTATTATCAAATAAGTGAAATAACAACAGGTTAAAGGAAAAAGTACAGAGCAACCGACAAAATTAAATGCAACACTTGAGAAAAATAAGTAATAATATCTGTGACGATCAGTATGGGATTTATATTCAATCATAGAAATACCATCAGGATAGTATGCAAAACGAATATATATATACTAATCCGGAAAAATCATCAAAAAAGACCAAAAGAATATAGCAAAGTGAAAGTATAAAAAATAGTCGTTAACAGAAATACAAAGTTAAAAGGTATATAATGTAACATAAAGCCCGAAGTAGAAAGAAAAAATTATGTATGAGAAAAAACATATTACACAATACTAATGATAATAGGTGAGTAAGATAATAAAACAAAAGTTAAAAATAGCTAGTTGAAAAAACGGCAATGTGAAGATCACCAAAAATAATCAAATATGAAAGAATAAGCTCCTTATCACGTAGGAAAGGCACAAATGGAAACACAGGAGGTTATCAAGCTAATAATAAATCTCCTATGTATATTGAAAAACAACAATTTGAATAAACAAACAATGTATAACCAAATATATCTCTAGAGAGCGTAAAAATATGAACTACGGAAGAGGGTAATGAAAACTAAAATTCGTAACATCGTAAAGATCGGCTACGTGATAAGAAGCAAGAAGAAGACAATTAAGAAGAGACTATGTAAGACCGCGAATTGATCACAGACTAACACAACAAGAGTAGTTATTGAGTAAATCATACTAAGACAAAAGAACACGAGAGCATTTACCAAACAAGACAGTCATCCATACCACTCAGCTACGATACAATATTAGAGAGGACATCTCTTAGCCTCACATGGTAAATGAGGAGAAGCCAAGATGACACAACATAGAACGGAAAGATTAAATATCATGAGAAATTTTGTACTCAATATTATTACAATTTAAAGATACCCAATTAATTGCTAAAGATAGAAAGATATAAAAAAATTATTCAATCGTAGAGTTCTAAATTCGTAATGAAAAAATTAAAAAATATATTAGCGTTAATATGGCGGGCAGCATGGATGAAAGATGAATAACCACCAAAAGTATCCATAATCTTGAAATAATTTAAAAATGGTATAATAAATTAAAATAAAAATTCGTTCAATAAATAACACCAAAAAAAAAATAAATCCCAAATGCTGCTAATAAATAGCATCAATAGTAAACACTAATAATGATATCTAATAAGATACTTAATAAAAAACCTTAAAAAACCAAGGAATAATTGATCATAAAGTACAATATAGAATATATGAAATAAAGTACAGAATTTGGGACATTTGAACATCAAGGTTGAAGATTAAATATTTAATACCATCAATTTGATAAAATAAAAAATATCTTACTTCTGAGCAGTAAAATACCTTACCAATAATATTCAAAAGCTTCTTTACTATGGTGAAAACGTTTTATGACAAAATTAGAATTAATAAATACAATACCTAAATATTAAAAAAAATGTCACCCACAATCAAAAGAAAAATTCCCATAGCCAGTAGATATTTAAACTTCATAGGCCCTACTATGACTTTCCCAAGCGTTATCTATATAAGATCCACCGAACCACACACTTATGCCTCCAAGGAGAAAAAACTCCACTAATAACTGCTAACGTGACACTGAGTGAGTAGAACTACAGCAAGTGAAACAGAAAGGTTATAAACAAAAACCTGAGAGCAGATCGAATAAGCAAAGACAGGTTGGCAAATACCAACTAAAAAGCGCGAAAAACTCTGGAAAGAAAATATAAGAAAAGACATTATCCAAAAACACTTTCAGAGAAAGAGAAAAGAGATAGCTCTTGGAGCACAATTGAAACCAAAGAACAAAATAGAAACAACTTCGATCACAAATCCCAAACACACTAGAAAGTCCGAGAAAATCAGATGCAGCAGAAAATCATAAGCAAAACACAAAGGAAGCAACCACCACTTACTAAGATCATACTTAAAGCATATAATCCAACCACGAAAAGAGCCAAAATGACACAACAAAACCAGATTTCGATCAAGAAGTTAATTAATACTACAAGAAAAAGAGATACAAGATCGAAAAGTCAACGAATATAAGAGAAGGCAATATAAAACAATATACCTAATTTAGTAACAAAAGCAAACATATTTAAAGAAGCATATAACCATCAGATCTTCGCAATCCAAAGAGAAACACTAGAGATAGAGAGAGACAAATACTGACACAATTCTGAAAAATTTAGAACTGCCGGAATACGTATATGAAGACACTAAAACGAAATAAAAACACAGCGGAAATAGCAATAAAACACATAATTGGCAAGTAATTCAAGTAAACGTTTTGCTGGAAATAATCTTACCGAAATGAAAAAACAAATGAACCTCTAATAATGTAAAATTTATTTATAACCAAAAAAAAATCAAAAACTAAGTTAAAGACTAAGTTTGACATCTAATAGCAAATTTCCAGTGTTATATATATTTGACGAATACCCAGATTTATCAACCGGCAATACGTGTTCTATTTCTGTTTGCAAAATCATACCTATGTGAAATTGACTTTCTAAAATGATAGCACGATAGCTAAATATTGCAACAGGTTGGTGGACATTGTATGAGATTCAATTATCCAACATTAAACAAAACTTTCGTGATAAGATCAAAGTAACATTAGAAACGAATCATATCCTCAAAGAGAGGAGGTATATTACTGGAAAATTCAGATCAATTTCCATTGTGTAATATCAATATTTATAAGGACATAGACTTGTGTGGTGGTGTGTGTTTGAATTCAATATTATAAGGACAGTGATTCAACAGTTCGAAAGCTAGAAAGATTGTAGAGAGAATGGGAGAGATGACAAATCAAAAAGGATTAGGTTACACCTTTACAAGAAGAGCATATGTGTGGAATCACCCCATATATGGATACATTCTCCATACAAGGGTTAACATGCTCATGTACAGAGATAGCAACTGGGGTGGTGAGAAGTTCCAAAGACGCATCAGAACACCCAACTTCTTTGAAGCTTGTTAAAAAAAGGATAATGCTTTCCTTCTAAGAAAGATCACGAGAAATGAAAATGCCAAGAATATTAAGAACAGAAGAAGGTTAGATTTACGTTCTTAAAGATGATATTATAGTTGTTCAAAAGAATAAGCCAAGTATATAGATTAAGAAATTGAGATGTTGATAGAGGCATTGAACACAGCCATATTTTCTTTAACACAACTAGAAATACGAGAAAGATCACTGGTTAATAATTCCAAGTTAATTGGGTCGTCATTTAAATTGAAAGGAGTAAGTAAGAGTGGATAGGAGACAAAATAACACTTAGATCATTAATATAAGTTAGTAAAGGAGTTGTGAATAGAACATAATTCTTTGTAACATGACTATTGAAAGACTTAATGGATACAACAGCAGCCATAGAAAAAAGTTTACATAGAGGAGTATAGATACTGAAAGATGGAGGTTTAAAAGTTAAAGCTTTGTAACAGACTCAATCTAAAACCTTCGATATGTCTAGCATCACAACAAAAGATTCATCGAAATGAGAAAGAATAGAGGACCAAGAATCAGAGAGAGAGAGAGAGGAGAGAAATTAGGATTATTATATAGTAGAGAAAAATCACAAATTTAGCACAGAGAGAGAAAGAGAGAGAGAGAGAGAGAAGAGAGAGAATTTAATATGTTAATATATAAATAGAGAGAGAGAGTAGAGTAAGAGAGAAGAGAGGAGAAGAAGAAATAAGAAAATCAGATATAAGATTAGAATATTAAGATGTACTCTAAATATATCTCGCTATGAGTTTAGAATTTATATATCATATAAGACTCGAAAAATCTTAAAGGAAAATAGGTTAAATCAACAAGACAATAGTTGGATGGTTTACTTGGGTTCCCATTCTTAAGCGTGTGCTCCTAAGAAAGATTTCCAAGCAAGGAGGGAAATGCTTAAGGTTGATAAGGATATACAGAGACGAAAATTAGTTTTAACATGGAAGGGTGTAAAACTCAGAAGTACAAAGTTTTGAGGATAGTTAAATAAATGGAGGATATCACCTTCTAGATGCTCAATGCTGCTACTTCTTAATGTTAATTAATAGAATATACTATCTAAAGATACGAGACAGGCACAATCTACTATTCTTTAATTGTATGTATTAAATGGTCCAGAGGTTGCGAAATAAATCTTCATCGGGAAAGGCGTCACTATTTTACAAATGTCATCCAAGTAGGGAGATAGTATGAGTTAACTCAAAATGCTATTAGATGTAAAGTAATGTTTACAGCTGTGGAGATAGCTAATAGAGAGAAGTATTTCCAATCAAAATAAAGTAAAGAGAGAGAGTACGAGAGCTAAAAGAACAAAGTTTTAGTGGTGACATATATTTAAAAATTATAATAAATATGTACAGGTGTTTGGTAAATGATTACAATAATTGATTGTTGTATATATTTTTAAACGAACATAGTTTTTTAGTTATGCTAGATAATATAAAGTTGATTTTGAGTGCACTATTCTTGATTTATTTCCTTGTGGATAAATATAAACAAACTGTAAGATATAACGAAGGTAATTTCACCAATGGCAGACAGTTCTGGGTCTGTAAGGCAGAATAAATGCACAGACAACAATAAAGTATATAAACGTTCTAGTGTATATGTGTAAAAGTATTCAATAGATTATAACACACAAGTGTTTAACTATTAATTTAAGGGGAGAATGGAGAATGGAATGATAGAAAAAAAAACTTTCGTAATTTTAATTTTATTTTATTTTATTTTTTTCTATATATATATTTAATTTATTTTTAATATAAATTACTATATCCAGAGGACGCCATGGCCTTATGGTCGTGGTACTACTTTATAATTTAGATCGATATGATGCATAATACTCAATTTATTTAATGATTTGCGAAGTTATTATAATTTATTTTATTTTAGAACAATGTGAACCCCAAAGTACGGTATATATACCTAGCAACCAGAGAGATAGCCAGTATAGAAAGTCTGAGTGGTATATCTCGGTCACTTTCGAGGGATAATAGTAACAGAGTTAAGGACTAATATTCCTGATACTATACCTACTCACTAATTATACCGGGGTGAGGAGGTCTCTTATACGGGAACCTATACTCACCGCTCTTATTGAGTATTTAGGGTATCGAGCGAGGGGTTCCTTACCGCCCTTCGTACTCACTTAACGGGTGATATTAGGAAAATGTCCCTCCTACCCTCTGTTCCCTATCAGTCGTAGTCATCGAAGACCCCCTACTTTGCCGGTTAAAAACTGTTTATATTATATATAAGTATTTTATCATACTAGCAAAGTCAGGGGCTTAGAGCTAACTAGGAGCACGATGAGGGGGGAGGGAACGATTATTATCATACATCACTATATACCGGAGGGGTATATAGTAGTGAGGCTCAGAGAGGAATATACCTCATACCTGAGCGTGAACAATTTATAACTCACAATACCAAGAGGTATCAGGGGTTCCGGAGACCCTCCCGATAAGGTAAGGGTAGTAAATAAGTCCACCCTGTACGTGTCCCTACGAATAGTACGATAGACCCCGACTACTCTCTATTAGCCATCGGTGTAGGTGAGTTATACCTTTGGGGTTCCCATTAGTTTAAAAAAAAAATAAAATATAATATATATATAAACTACGCAAATCACTATAAATAAAATGTATTGCAGCGATCTATAAATAATAGTAACATACGACAAAGTGAATGCTCACTTTCTAGAAGTAATTTATATTATATGAATGAAGATAAATCTTTATATATTTATTTTTTTGTATAATGTTTATAATTTTGTGTATTATCAATTTAATTATTACGATTTAAATTGGAAGTGGTTTTTTACGAGTGCTTAATATGAATATTTGGTGTTCGCTTAAACATCTGTATCAAATTGTAGACTGCTTGGGATAATACAAAATTGCTAAGTTAGTCTTATTTACTTATTTCTTATCACTAAAATAAACTTCCAACCAAAATAAGATCTATTTATGAGACATTAAAGTCACTATATACAACTGTTATTAGTAGAGTTTTCTTTTTTTTTGTCTTTTCTTAAGCGTTTGTATATTCTCATATTTTAACTCGGAATTATATATAATATATTTGAGTTTTATAAATTTTGTAATCGCATTGTTTTATGCCTTTTCGAAAGGAAGTTTTAAACCAATTAGATTATACATTTTGAATTGAAAATTTTGTACATGATATCAGTCGTTAATTATTCTAAATGTGAATGTTTTATCCTGCAATTCTTAAATTTTATAATTATTTGCACATCTTTGTTGACACTCAATATCAACAGAAGAGGACAGTAGTGATGGAAAGCCCTCTGGCGAACCACTCTTTTCGACTATAGAAGGAAATGAGTCTGCCTTTTCCAGTATACAAAACGTGGAATATAATCTTTAAATGTGCCTATGGACTACTGATGTAATATGAGTAGGTTATATAAATGTCATAAGTAAAGCTTAGGATTATGGGGGATTTAGATAAGTGGAATTACTGAACTATTAGGAATTATTTGATGTATTCATTAGGCAAGTGCCTCTACTGTATTATATTTGATGGATTGAACTAAATTATTTTGGATAGATCAACTCATCCACTTTGAAAGGTATGTAAAATATCAAATTGATCATTTGGCAACACTTAAACCATTTCACAGATATTTTGGTTCAATCATAGCATATCATTATCTCATCGCTCCAGAGATGAAGTAAAGTAACCCGTGCTCCCCTTGCTGATATATGGGGTTATCCCTAGTGGGACATTTCTGCGTATTAAGGTAGTACTTTTTTTTAAAAATTTTTGGGTCGGGAATTATATGAAAGACTATCCGCAGATTTAATAAAATAAGGCTAAAGATCTTAACATATTGCTGGATTTAGAATAGAAATATTCAACAAATTGAGATTATGACTTATCTTGTGAGGCGATATGTAATTGGAAGTTTTCTTCCTTGACGCTATCTCACGACAACATCGAGTTATAAAGCTATGGCGGCCTATATGTTGAATATATCGTCCGGTTTAGAACTCGGGCCTTCTTGGTGCAATTTTTTAATTTTTACTTCAAGAGTCGAAATATATATATCAGATATGCTTCGAAAGCTGTGAATAACTAATTTTTATACACCATTGACAGCTGTAAATATTGAACAAGAATTTATCAATAACCTTGTCTTGATGATCTCCGTCTAGCTCCGTGCACTTCTTGAGGAACAGCACAAAAAAAACGAAGAATAGCAATTACCTCCCCCTGATGGTTTCCTTGACTTCATTGATGGTCTTGGATCTCCCTACGTACTCTCGGACCTTCAGATAGCCGAAAAGGAAGAAATTTGGGTAGCTAAGATCAGGGCTATTAGGTTCACACTTAAAATCAGTTTAGAGACTGATCACGTGTCCCCCAAAATTCCCTTTCAGCCAACCTAGGGGCAGGTTTGATGCATGAGAGTTTTTTCCTTCTTGCTGGAATCAGAACTTCCTCATAAGCGACAGAGATAGGGTCTGTAGCTTACTCTTGAAGTCTTTGAGGACCTCAACATACTTTTTTTGGTGATTGACACTGTTGCGCCAGATTCCTCGAAGAAGAATGGTCTGGTGATGCTTCTTGCCGAGATTGCTTCCCCTACTGTGTACCTATGAGAGTGTATGGGCATGATGGCTTCTTCAAAGGGATTTGGAGATCTCAAAGAAAACATTTGTCTTTCAGCTCACCATTCTATCAAGGTGGAAGTGGGCTTCATCTGAGGTCCAAAGGAGATTAAGAAAA